>JADRCD010218935.1:0-57659 GCA_019843815.1 Montemys delectorum
GTGTGTGTGTGTGTGTGTGTGTGTGTGTGTTTGTGTGTGTGTGCGTATGTGTGTGTGTGTGTGTACACATACTTTAAAAAACCATTTCATTTTACATGTATTTATTATATGGGGGCACTGCGGAGGTCAGCCAGTTCTCTCCTTCTACTTTGAAGATTCTGAGGATGAAGCTCAGGTCACCAAGCTTGGTGGCAAAGTGCTGTCACCAGTGGAGCCATTCTGCTCTCCAATGTCTTACTTTTCAATCATACTTAGGGTTCCCTCAAAAGTCTGCTACCAGGCTGGGGGAGATGGCTCAGTGGGTAAGATTCTTACCAGACAAGCTTGAGGATAACAGTTCAAATTCCCAGACCCACAAAAGGCAGACAGATGTGTTAGTGGACACCTGAAACCTTGATTCACTTGTGAGATGGAAGGCAGAGACACCTCCAGCTAGCCTGACATCTGCAGCGGTGAGAAACAAGAGAGTCTGCCTCAAAGTAAGCCAGGAGCAAGGACTACACCCAAGACTGTCCTCTAGTCTGTACATCTGTTCGCGGTCTCTCTCTGTCTCTGTCTCTGTCTCATTCTCTCTCTCTCCTCTCTCTTTCATGCTTGAGTGTGCACACGTGCATGCACACACACACACACACACACACACACGCACACACACACACATGCACACACACTTCCCTAAAAGCCTGTTATCTTCAGCTCAGTTATAGCTTGTTGAGATTTTTCAACTGCCTGGGAAATACTTCAGTTCTCTTTCACTGATATAACTCACAACTGTGAGGCAACACTGTGCCTTCCCCCACTGTAGGAAAGAAAGCACAGCCAAACAGAATCGGAGAAAGTCTGCCCTCACTGCCATTTAACTTATTTATGGGAAGTTAAAATCTTACTTACATAAACATTTCCCACCAAATAGCATGCCAAATCCGAATGTATTAGCCCAGGGCAAATGATAAATGCATAGATAATTTTCCAATTCATGTAGGATGAAAAAAATGATTATTTTTTATAAATCAACAGTTCTAGGAGGCCAGCCGCAGTTAATTTATGGTATCTAGTTCTAATCTTATTTGAGAATATTAATTTTTATTGTACTTTGTTGCAGAACGGCTAGGAGTGGCGAGCAGGTAACAGTGCCCGGGATAAAGGAGTATTTTTGCTTGAGACCTGATCAGGCGCTCATCCTCGAAGTAGCTTCTGTCTGGACACAAGGACACAGATGCTACACATCCCTTCTGCTTTGGTCTTTTCCTGGAAAGGCTAAGGGAATGACTGAAAGTGAGGCGTCGCCTGCCTAGCAAGCACGCTCAGAAGCGCAGCGGAGAATGACAAAGCCACGAGGGCTCCTGGGCTGTTTTTAGACATTTTGGCAGAGAGGTTCGGGTACACAGGAGTTTTCCCTCCACTTCTCTTTGGATGCCTCCTACAGAGAAAAAATGGAGGTGACACTCAGAGCAGACACTTGAAAACTGAAAGACTTTATTCCTCCCCACTCGCCACCCCCCCCAACACAAACAAAGGGAACAGAATGGCCCCCAGATGGGCACACACAGCGGCAAGGGGAAAGAGATCACAGGATAGAGATCAGACAGGCAGGGTCTGCATGAAAAGGGACAGCCTGAAAAGAGCAAAAGGCAGGGTGTAACCCCCTTGTTTTTCTGGCACTAGACTTTTATTAGGCATCTGTCCTGATTAGCTTTAACTGTCAACTTGACACAGCCTAGAGTCATCTGGAGGACAGCCACAGCGCAGGAATTCCTAGATCAGAGTATATGCGTGCAATTGTTTTGACTATTCATTGACACAGAAAGGCTAGCCCACTGTGGGCAGCACTGTCTCCATATAAGAAGGCTAGCTTCGCACAGAGCATGCTGCTAGCAAGCAGCGTCCTATGGCTCCCGCAGTAAGGGCTTCTGAGTTGTGAAGTGAGTTCCTTGGTGGATGTGATATTTCCTAAGTGGCTTTATCACCGCAAAAGAAGTGAAACTAAGAACAGTGTCTTAGAGTGACTGTGCTTCCAGATTTACAAATGTCTCATGGAGCCAGGCATGGTGACACACCTTTAGTCCCAGTACTTGAAAAGCAGAGGCAGGTGGATCTCTGTGAATTCAAGACCAGTCTGGTCTACATAGTGAGTTCCAAGACAGTCAAAGTATCATAGAGAGACCTGGTCTCAATAATGATGATGATGACGCCGTCACTGCCGCTGCTGGCGGCAGCTGGGGCAGGGTTTGAATGCAGGGAGGGTTTTAGAGGAACCCCCCTCAACTTAATGGTGCATTGCACAGGTGGTACTGACAAGAACAACAGTGAGAACCTTCAGTCAGATAGACGCAAGAATTAGTGGAAAGGTAGGCCAATACAAACCACAGGCAGACTCGTAGAGATCCTGGCTTAGTATGTCAACATTTAACTTTTGGTTCTTGCTTGATCACTCCTGAAAGACCATCGCGGCCTACCCACCTTGGCTGTGAGCTTATCATCGACTCCATCGTAGTCTCAGATAGAAGCTGGACTGTACCCAAAACCTCAAAGAACATTGCGGAAGATCAGCAGAAAGACTGCCAGCGCCAGAGGATCGGGGAGTTTGCTGTGAGATCTGTCTCACGGTAATGTCAGAAAGCATGTGCTGAACGAGGATGACACCAATGGGCATGCCAGACAGGATGGGGAAAAGCCCATGAGGCCTCAACTGAGGGAAGGTGGGTATGAGAGAGAGGTGGCTTTCTGAAAGGAAAGAGCAGGTCAACCACAGTGCCAAATGGTCAGCCCTGAAAACATACATACAGGTAGTGTTCTACAGACCTAACGTGTTATATTTAGAATATATATATATATATATATATATATATATATATCCATATATGCATGTGTTAGCAATCAGTGAAAGAGAGGACATGGCTTTGAAGAGCCGTGGTTATGGGAGAGAGCAGGGGTTATGGGTAGGTTTAGAGGGAGGAAAGGGAAGGGAGAAATATTGTGGTTAAATTATAACCCCCACCTCACCTCCCCGAAAAGGAACAAATTTGACTTTTGGCCAACAGCTTAGTGTTCCAAAGCTCCAGCTTTGGAGAAATCTGACACATTAGAGGCTCAGCTCAGTTTCACATTAACTATCGATGACAGGTTATTTGGCCTCACGCAACCTTCCTTTCCTCACATCAGAGGAGAAAAGGTAAAATAACACAGACCGTGTATTATGTTACAGACATAGCCACGTAAGGCCGCCACCAGCCTGTGGTGATCTCAGGGAGAAATGTTCTCCATTGGCGTATGCATTTGAACACTTGGTCCCAGTGGGTGGCACCACTGGGGTTTTGCTGAACGAAGCATGTCACCAGGAGCGGCCACCATACTACTCCAGTTTGCTCTCCCTGCTTTTATGGTTGCGATAAGCTCTCTCGGTTTCCTAATCTGGTTGCCATGCTGCGCTGCTGGCTGCCATGCTCCGTGCCATGGTAGACCCTCATCCCTCTTCCGTAAGTTGCTTTTTTGGCTGCGGCGTTTTGTCACAGCGACAGCAAAGTGACTAATACACAGCTGCAGGGCAAACAAAACAGAACGGAAAAAAAAAAAAAAGGCCACCAAGTGTATTACCCATCAGGATAAACTGAGGTTCCCATTGTCCTTCTTCATAAAGGACCCAAGAGGCTAGGCTGCTCCCCCACTCTTCCTGCAGCTGGAACATCTTTCCCTCTCTTACACCCTGCCCTCCCTGGGACATTTATAAGGCCCTTGTAGTTCTAGGTTCTTAGAAAGGCTGTGAGCTGTCCTAACTTTGGCCAAAGTAGAGAGCCTACATTGATTCAAGATAGGAATAGACATTTTGCATGCAACAGTTTACCAAGGCTCCAGCCAGTTAGCCAAGACCTTTCCAACATGGCCAGAGTCTTCTGATTAATTCTTGACCCTGATTTCTGTACAGAGCTGAAGGGTAGTCTTTGAGAGTTCTATAAACATTGATGCTTTCCTGACATTTAGACTTCTTTACTAGAGCCGGGTGGTATTTCTTGGTTTTGTTTTTTGTTTTTGTTTTTTAATTTGGAAACCCCAAAGTGTAGCAACTCGGTGCTTGAACGAAATTGAAAACCATGTTTGTACATTCAGAAATTTCATAAAAAATTAATTTATGACCCTTGCTCCCCAAACCCTAGTTAGTGGTCACAATGTTAGCTGCTGTTTTTAAACTTCTCATTTACATTTAAGATTGTTTCTAAAAAGGCAATAAACTATTTTATTTTAAATCTAGGAATGCAAGCTAATATTTATTGCCTGTTGAAAGAAATAAGTTGTAGGCTCTGTCTGTGCCACAGGATTGGCTAGTGTTACATGTGACCGTTGGGGATGACAGCCTGGAACATGGAAGAGGTTCTTTATAAATCAATAACCAGAGGGGGCTGGGGCTGGCACTTTGGTGATTTCATTTCTAGCCACAGCTGGCCAGATTGCTTATTGGAAAATAAAAGTCAAGGTAAATTGAGCTTGACGGTAACCAGGCTTGTCTATGTAGACCCGGTTCTCCACTTGCAGTCAGAGTGTGTGGAGGAAGGGAGGCGACAGGAGAAGGAAGCCCCTGTGTCATACATCCATCTTCCTTATCTTGTAGGGCACAAGTCCTCTGCTGTTTGTGGGAGGGCTGCTCTCTGTCAGCTCCTGGGCTCCGTACCTTCGTAGCTCCTCCGCACTGTCTGAAGTGCAGCTATTTTGCCTTTCCTGTTTCTCAATAGGGAACAAAAATCAGAGCCATGCTGTTCACTAAGGTAATCATTTAATCTTAAAAACCCAAGGACTGGAGAGATGTCTCAGTGGCTAAAAACATATACTGCTTGGCTGGGGACCTGCAGTTGGTTCCCAGTACCCATGCCTAGCGGGCCCAAATGGCCTACAACTCCAGGGGAGCTAGCGAACACCCCTGGCCTCCTCAGATACCTATGGGATGCCCATACCCACCCCCATGTATGCACATAATTAAATTTCCAAGTGTCCTTAACCATATGTGGCTAATGACTTCTGTGTTGGGCTCTGTGGCAACAAATCAACCCTCACTTCCCAGAATGTTCTAACAGACAACTGCAGTTCAGAAAACTGGATTGGTACCAAGAAGCCCTTCTATCTTTGTCCCCTGATTCTGAGGTCACAGTAACCTTTGTGGTAAAAGCGCTAACTGAATGTGGTGAGTCTCTAGCATCCTGTATCTTCCAAGACTGCAGGGAAACACAAGTATTGCCACTGACCGGGGCTGTGGTGCAAACATCCTGATACCAGAGACAAAGTGTCAACCTTGTATTTCTGGGTAGAAACATAGAGCTTGTTGTGTGTCTTCCACCCAGCAACAGGTGACTAGAGGTTGTTTACCTTGTATGAGGCCCTCCCACTACTACACGAAGTTGTAATGAACCTTTTTTTTATTATCTGTATGTGACTGTGCAGGTGCCATGTGCTTTGAGGACCAAGACCTACAGAGGCTGTGACAACCCTCCTCTGCTCAGAGGATAGCCATCAAAGTCATTGCTTTTAGGATGCCCAGTCTCCCAAACCGCCATTCCAGCCAATGATCTTTACTAACTCAAGAGTCCCAAGTGCAGCGCCCTCTGGAGGCTGCTTGTGATAGGTACTAAGAATTACTAGTTTTTTCTTTTACTTTTGGGACAAGGTCTCTCTATGTAGCCCAGTCTATCCTCAAACATGTGATCCTCCTGCCTCAGCTTCTAAAATGTTGCGATTACAGGTATGCACCTCCGTACCTAGTTTTTAAAGTCTTCATTTTTTTTTTTTTTTTACTACTGAGAGATGTTACACCTCCTTAATAAAAACATAATTGTGAGGGGCAGTTGCTGAGGCAACAACAATGTACGTGCCTTTTCCTATTTGGGTTGGGACAGCATTTTCGAGAGGCACAGCCTGGTGGCTGCTCCTTTAGCGCAAGCACAGGATTGGGAGAGCCTTTTAGCTGACCAACAGACATAAAACAGGGGAGTCACACAGTTTGAAAGGCAGGGTCATGCTGTTAAATTTGGTAAACTTCATACAGTCTAATTTTGGTGAGCCTCAAAATCCCGGCGCTGTGGCTGGACTGATTTGACGGCAGGTGCTTCCTTCCAATGGTCCCAGAGCACTTTTCTGCACATCATCTGCACTGCACACCCATCATGGCTCTCTTTCCCTCCGCTGGCCTCATTTGTTCTCCTGCATTAGGCAGGATTAATTATTGCCCTAATTTCCTAGGTAGGCAAATGGGGGACAAAGCAGCGAGACTTCGGCTTCACACAGTGCAGTGAAGTGTGACTTTACTTTCAGGCCACTGAGCACAGGCCAAGCTTATTTCACGGCTGGAACATGTGACACGGGGCACTTGTTTTGATACCAGCTATTCCATTCATGGTGATACTGCCTCTCGATGAAAACTGGGCAAAATCTCTTGACACCTTCAAGTCAAGGTGACTGACCAGAATGAGGAGTATACTGTTGAACAGAACAGAAATCACTTGGTGACATTTTCTACCACGTAAGAAACTGCCTGTCTCTTATGATGGGCTGAGAATATGATCGTCAGTTTTTTATGTTATAAAAGCATGTTATGGTTGACTGTGGAATGTCCCCCACAGGCTCTTGCATTTGAGCCTTAGCCTCCGGGTATTGTCCGTGTTTCAGAGGGACATGGGCCTAGCTGACAACGGGCATAGGCTACCAGGAAGCTGGTGGGCTTAAGGATTACAGCTTGGCACAGCTTCTATCCTCCTCTCTGATTCCTGATCTTCCAAGATGTGAACGAGCCATACCACCACCTCCCGCCACCACAGGCCCCACACACCTTTCTAGCTGCTGTGTCTTCCCTACCCTGAGACTGCCATCCACAAAGACCCTCTCCTCCTTTAGGCCGCTTCTGTTAGGCATTTGTCAGAGTGATGGTAAAAGTAACCAATACAGTCAACGAAGCTGAAATGGGCTGAGTGGAAAGGAGAGAAGAGGCCACGAAGAACCGCGGCATAGAGCAAGAACACTGGGGAAATGTGTTGAGAAGTGGAAGGGAAACAAAATGGTGAATTAAAGTCGGATTATTGTTTTTAACCTCTCAAACCTGAAGGGCTGTCATTTGGATGAATGTCCCTTAACTGTCTTTTGGAAGACGGATCCTCAAGGTGATGAAGCCTTTAGGACTTGAGGGATGCTCAGAGACCCTGAGGTCATTGGGGATTTTGGGAACCTGACAGGCTCATTAAGTTTGTAGTTGATTCTGCCTTGTGCACTCACTGTGGTGATATGCTGGCCTTCCTGGAGCCCCCCACAATGGGAATGCAAGGCGCAGGATATAGCCTACTGGAAGGCTGCTTGTCTCTATGTGCAAAGCCCTGGGTTTAAGCCCAAAGACCACACAAAATGAGGAAGGAAAAAGGGGATGAAAGAAATAATGAAGGAAGGGGGAGAAAGGAAAGCTAAACTGAAAGAAGGCTAGCCAGCTAGTTACCAGTTCTTGGCTTAGACTGAACTCTCCAGAACTGTGAGGAAAAGCAAACCTTTTCTCTTTATAAGCTGACCGCATCAGGTATTTTGTCATAGTAATGCGAAGCTGACTAACATAATTAGTCAACTCAGTTTTTAAAGATATTTTCTAGAATAATCCCACTGATTTTTTTCTTTTAAAACAGCCAGACATAGTGACAGCTTCAGTTTACATGGACAAAGGAATAGAAGTCTAAGGTCTTAAATGTCTATTTAAGACAGACTTCTTCGGAGGGTTCTCCCACCCAACATACACACACTAAATGTAGGTGGCCTTCCTGCTAGCTTGTTTGGCTGGCCTGTAATGAATGCCCAAGCTGGGCCAGGGAGCAGCTGTAGGGGGCTGGCAAGAGTCAGTGTTCCTGGAACCCATGGAGAAACTATGTGTTGGGCTTCTCTGCAGGCAGGTCGCCCTGCTGCAGAGCCTGTGGCCTTTGGCACCAGGGTGTCATTTGTCCCCTCCATTTTTCAGAAGAGGATTTGAATCCTCCAAGGAAGGACCTTATAATGTTATTTACTGCTATTTCCTATGCTCTAAATTTGGCTTTAGGCTGCCTATTTTCAGTATTTGGGAACCTCAAGACAGGAGCAAGGCATGAAACCTGCAGCTAATATGAAACCTTCCCCAGGGCTTGGCATTTAGCTGCAGCCCCAGCAGGCACATTTTGAATTTAAAAAAAAAAAAAAAGGTTCATGCAGGCTTTCCAAGTACAGGGCCTTAAAGGCAACACGGCTCCGAAAGCCCCTTTGTGCTGTGGAGCTGTAGGAAGGGACAATGACACGCTGTCCGGTGTCCCCATGTAAATGTTACCTCGAGGACACGGTTTTTAACAGGCAGATGGCTCATTTCTGGTCTGTAACCTCATTTTTCCAGTGTTCCCATGGACTTGTGAAGTTCTGCCCCTGGAGTCAGGTCCTAATTGGTGTCAAACGCTCAGAGACAAAAGTGAAGTGTACGCATCACTCGTGCGAAGGTTGTAACTGCAGTGACGGCTGTGGCTCCAGCAGAGCTGGTGGCCAGCAGGACCTGCTGCTGCCGACCTGCTCAGAACTGCTGTACTCGGAATGCCAAGCTAAATCTCTCTCTGTCACCGCTGCCAATCTCCTGACTCTAGCATGTCTTTCCACTGGGTCCTCTTTAGGTTATCTGTATGTTGTCTTCGGTCTGGCTCTGCAAATCAGGGTAAGGTTGGGGGGGGGGGGGCCCCCGCATCTCACTACAGATTTGGGGGCCACTTAGAAGCCCTGCTGCCACCCGGCAGACAGGTAATCCTAATAGCCAGGACTCTGCAGCCAGCGAATGGCCGTCTGATTGGATGCACATTCATCTTCAAATTATGTTGTGTGACAGCCTGGGCTGCTGAACACCATTTTAACATGCAGATTGACTCCTCCGAGGCTCTTCATTATGCATTTAGCGGCCTGTTTTCAGACTAACCAGCATGTCAGAGAGGCCCGATCCTTTTTCCACCTGGGTAGAAGAAATCGCTTGCTGACTGTGGGGGAGCGTGGATATTAAAATGCATGTTTATTTTTCTGAGTATCCCCATATAACAACCCCCTCCCCGTGCTCCTGCCAATGCAAGAGGAGAGAAGAAAAGGGGCAGACAGCTTTGACTCTGAAGCTAAGAAAATGGCTATGCCAAACAAGCCAGTCTCTGTGGAAGACAGGAGTTGACAAGGCCAGGCCAGCCTGATGCCTCCCGGCTGCCCTGGCTGCCCGCAAGCCAGCCTGGGTGCGTCTACACAAGCGCTCTTCTGAGACACGCACAGACCCTCTCTTCTCTCGTATACACAGCCCCAAGTATTTTAAGCAGCACACTTCCAATTTCCTGTTTCTAAAATTGTCTCGCATCTCCAATGCATTCCATGCAATCCTGGCAAGTCACGGGCTGAGGGGCTGAGCCAATTCCACTCCAAGGACAGTGAGAGTCCTGTGTCTGTTGAAGAACAACCGAGAAGGGTCCTGGGTCACTCACCCCTCATCTCTTCCTGGTGTGACTTAACCTTAGTCTGCTGGGACTTTGTCTCTATGACCTCTTTGTGACCTCCTGCTGCTCTTGGGCAAACACCCAATAGTATTTCTCTCTCTCTCTTTCTCATCTCTCTCTTTCTGTGTGTGTGTGTGTGTGTGTGTGTGTGTGTGTGTGTGGTGTGCCTATGACCTCCAGCTGCTACTATGTGAGCACTGCCATTTCCTCTGTGTGTGTGTGTGAGGGTTGGATATGAATGTGTGTGTGAGTGTGTGTGCATGTATGTATATCTGTGTCTATGACCTTCAGCTGCTATTGGGTGAATACTGCCATTTCCTTCTTCTCTCTCTCTCTCTCTCTCTCTGTCTGTCTCTCTGTCTCTCTCTCTGTCTGTCTCTCTCTCTGTCTGTCTCTCTCTCTCTCTCTCTCTCTCTCTCTCTCTCTCTGTATATGTATAGCGATGGGTATGTCTGGTATCTGGGGTGTGTGTGTGTGTGTGTGTGTGTGTGTGTGTGTGTGCATGATCTTCAGCTGCTACTGGGTAAGTAATTCCATTTCCTGTGTGTGTGTTGGGGGAGGGATAGGGGTATGTGTGTTGTATATGTGTGTGTATATAGGATGAATGTGATATATACATGTATGTGTGATGTGTATGTGTTTGGTGTGGTATGTGTATGTTGCATGTTTGCTGTGGTATGGTGTGTTTGTGTGTGTGTGTGTGTGTGTGTGTGGTATGTACGTGTCCTTTCGTGATGATCTCTTTTCTGTACTTACATTGGTTTTGAGATTCTATTCCTGTGCCACATAGTCCCTAACGGTGGCATTTTTCCTATGTGTTTGAAAGACTCCTTACTCTCTAAGGCAAGGACTCCACTATTGGCCTACATCTGCGGCCATCGCCTCTCCTTCAGCTCCTGCTGTGGGCTGTGCTTGCTGTGCACACAGCACTCCCCTCTGTCATCCACTTGGGAGGTTCTCCTGCCTCCTTCCTTTGCTGCCTTGAAGAATGGTTCTTCGGGGGGCTTAGGAGCTCGGCTTGAGCAAGCAAGCTCAGGGGCCAGGGCTGAGAGCAGCCACTCTGTCACATGTCCCCAGAGGGCAGGCACGCGTGCTCAACAGCTTCTGGATCTTTTGGGGTGGTGTCAAATGCTGCTCTCAAAGATGTGGCTGGGGCTTTGCTATTTACATTAAAATGTCACATAGTATGTTCACAGGGCTCCAGGCACAAAATAAAGCGGAAGGTGGAGCCATGATCTGGATTCTGCTGGCCAGGCCATCAGTGGGAGTGAAAGAGTTCAGATGCTTGCTCTAGGACTGGTGTACTCCTGAGGAGAGGACCACAGCGTGGAAACTGTGGCCTTTTAATTTTCATAGGGAGTGTGGCAATCCCCACTGGCAGGAACAGGTTGCATGCAGTTGTGATGCTGTAGCTGGCTGGATTCACACTGCTGAGTATTATCTGAAAAGGTCTCCACCAGGGAGAACAATATGGCTAACGGGGGGCCAGAGGCAATGCTTAGGGATCTGCTCCTTCATTCAAGTATCTCGCCAGCCCTTGTATTTGTTTATTTCTGTAACTAGAAACATGGGAGTTCTTAATTTTAAAGTGCTACTGAAGGATTTGTCCTCGAAATACTGTTTAAGGGAAAATCCTTGAAGGGGAACAAAAGAGACTAATGGTATTTATCAGGCTACCTTCGAATGAGATTGTTTGGTGGTAATAAGCCGCTATCCTTAACCAGTAAGAGGGAATTTGGAAATAGCCGGATAAGGATACTGTGCTAGGACACAAGGCAAAGGTAAGCCACCTCTACCCCCAAGGAGCCTGTCAGCATAGTGATCTCAGGTTTGCAGACTCCCCAACTCTGAGGAAATAAGATCCCCACTGTTTGAGCCACCCATGCTTTTGCACTTTTGCAAAAGCAGGTGTCTTAGTTAGGGTTCTCTAGAGTCACAGAACTTATGGTAGTCTCTGTGTAGTAAAGGGATTTATTGATGACTTACAGTTTGTAGTCCAACTCCCAACAATCAACTCCCACCAACAGTCACGGCAGCAGCTGTGAATGGAAGTCCAAGGATCTAGCAATTGCTCAGTCCCACAAGGCAAGCAGGCGAAGCAGAGAGAGCCTTCCTTCTTCCAATGTCCTTATATAGGTCTCCAGCAAAAAGTGTGGCCCAGGTTAAAGGTGTTTGCCACCACACCTTTAACCCCGGATGACCTTGAGCTCATAGAGCTTTCTTTGTTAATCCTATGGGATTCGTAGCCACTATTCCTCAAGGTCTCCATGCCAAGATTCAGGTCAGAAACTTGTATCTCTCAGCCTCCAGATTAGGGCCACAGGTGAGCCTTCTAATTCTGGATTGTAGTTCATTTCAGACGTAGTCAAGTTGACAACCAGGAATAGCCACTACAGCAGGTAAATAGAAAGGGTGTGGATGAGGGAGAGAGTTGCAGCACTTTAGGGATTCTCAGCATCCCTTTCTGGAGTACATCTTCAAGAAGGTGGTGCATACACTGCAAACCAGATGCTAATTTCACAGGGATCGTGGGAAATTGGGTTGTTTTGTTTTGGAAAAATCTCCACAGAAGTCGATTTGCTTTTCAGCTGCCTGTGTGTAAGGCAGAGCTGACATTTTGAACTGAGGAAATGCCATGAAGGGCCCATCTGACCCTTCAAATAAATCTCTAGATGTTTCTTTGAACCAATCAATCAGTTCTCTGAGGTGTCAGCCATAGCAGATATATCTGTTGATAGCACAGATTGGTCTGAGCCGGCTATGCTTGCAGTGGGCAGTGTGGTCTTGTGGGCCCTCAGATGTACAGCACGATAATATAAGATTGTGTGTGTCAGGGGTGAGGGTAAAGTGAGGTGAGGGGCCAGGTGACCACGCAGTTTCCAGTAGAAGAAGACAGAGTTATGTACTGTTAAGACTCCATGCTCCCTTCAACCTGGGACATCCATGATAGGGCAGGACACAAACTGCTTGAGTGTCCACGTCTAACACCTAGGATATACCGAACCACAGGAGTACAATTGGAAGCAAAAAATGGTATTTCGATATATCAGAAATGTAGTAGCACAGGCATATCCACCCATCCCCTGGGGCTGAAGCAGAAGGATTTGCTGTGAGTTTAAAACTGATCTGGGCTACAGAGCAAACATCAACCCAGCCTGAACTACAGTGCCATACTCTGTCTCAAAAACAAAAACAAAAACAAAGAAAAACCTCTAAAAGTCCCCTTGGGAACTAACAAAACCCTCAAAGAAATACATACACTCGTCCTTGGGTCTGACCACTGAGCTTGTTGGTTCTTGTCTCTGGCAGTAAGCAGCCTTGGGCTACACCACCCCCACCCCAAAGCTTTGCTGGACCCAGCATCCCACAGAGAACACCATTATCCATCACCTGCTCGCTCTAGCCTGAGTGGAGGCAAATGTTTATGTGAGCCCATACCCTTAGCAAATACACATTCCTAGCTCAAGCAGGAAAATCTCCAGTCAAGAAATCCTGGGAAAGAGTCCATCTGGGTCTTACTGAAACATTCAGTATGTGCCATCTTTTCCCACCACAGGACAGAAGAACCAAGCAGGAAATAGCCTTTCAAATCTTGCTCCTGTCCTCTGGATGACACTTCCATTTCCTTCCTCCAAGTTGGTAAACATCTACAAGCCCCAAGCCTAATCTCTTTTCTAAATGATTTTTCAAGTCACTTTCCTGGGATTTAATATCTCTCTGGATAACCTAGACTGGACACAGAATAGCACTAATGTTTTATCTGTTACCTTAAGTTTTCGTTCTTATTTTTTCTTTTAAGCCCCCAGCATCCTATTGGCTTTTTAAATTGCTGCTGCACATTAGACAGGTTTCCCTCCAAGTTATCGACCATGACTCTTAACTTACTCTGCTATGAGTTCAGAGCTGATCAGAGATTATGAGAAGTTTACATAATCTCTCCCAGAGTGCACTGTTTTGTGCTCAATCAAATTAGATTTCATCTGCCTTCCACGATCCTCAATCCCCTGGTTTGCTTAGCTTTGCCTAAAGTGTCTCATAGTAACCCTTAATTTTTTTATTAACTGTGCCTATTCCTGCTCAACTCTCCACTTGAGTGCTTTGGCCTGAGATTTTTCCTCATCCTTTGGGACCTTGGGTTTTAAGAGGGATATCATGAAACTGATAGAAACTGGTGATATGTAAAAGACCCCCCCTACCCCCACCCCCCTCAATTTATGAAGAGACTCCTGAGGATAAGTCATGATGCAAGCTTGGGGAATTGCAGCTGGCTGCTGAGCTGCCAACAGGTCGCCTTTGCCTCTGGCTTCATTGGTGACCAGGAGAGGCAGCAGTGTAGACTAGTGGAGGCCCTGTAGGCCATTCACTCTGCCCTTCTCTTCCTGGGGTATCAGGTGCAGATTTATATGTATCTGTGTTCATATGTGTGTGCAAGTGCAGGAGGCTTATTCCACAGCTTGCACGTGGAGGTCAGAAGACAGAAGCCTCTGGTGTGGATCTTCACTGTCTAACTACAAGATAGGCTCTTTGTTGTTCCCGCTGTGTTCACTAGCCTGGCTGTCCCACAAGGCTCTCGGGATTCCCCCCCTACCCCCGGCTCTTCCTCCAATCACCCTGTGTAGGCACTGGGATTACAGATGCATGGCTCCCTGGGTTTTGGGGATCCGAACTCACATGCTTGCATGCCACATGCTTTGATCAATGAGTGATCTTTCCAGACTGAAGGCTCCTAATAATTAAAAGATAATAGTAACTACTATCTTTATATATAAGTTAAGTACACATAATACATTTATATAAAAGTATATCTTATATACAAATATTTGTATATTATATACAATATATATAAATATAAAAGTAAATAATTCAGTTGAACAGAAGTGAGCTCAGCTCACTGGGCAATTGTTCAGAGTAATTTTCTTGAGTGTTGAGGGAAGAAGGCTTTGTGCGCTCTCTCTGGTCTTTGCTCCTGTCTGACTTTGATCCCTGCCCTTCCACAGCCTGGGGAAGAGCTTGCAACAGACAGAATAAACTTGTCCAGTGTGGCTGTACTTGCTCACTGTTGTCCAAGCTCTTTCTCTTGTGTAACTTTATACTCTTCAACTTCTCCTGCCCATAGAGATGGTCCCAAACCCATGTTTGGGCCTATGTGAGGTGATGTCACTTTGGGCAAGATTTTTTTTTAGATATTTCCACAGAGGAAGCGTGGCTGCTTATTATTCCTAGAACAGACATCCTGCCTGGAACTCACTTGCACTTACAGTCAGAGCGTACGCCACTGTAGGCCATGAGCAAAGAGAGTAGAAATCGGCAGAAACGTTTATTCTTGACGGCTGTAGCTGCTTCATTAGCCCTGGACCCCTGGGTTCTGAACATGCAGATGAGAGTCAAAACTGAACTTGTCTGTTCAAGACACTATTGTGGTACTGAGGGCTGGGAGGGGAGTGACGTCATATCGAATTCTTACGGATATACAAGACTAGGCTGCAGTTCCTTTCATGTAAGCAGAGCCTTTAAATGCCAGACAAGAGGCCTCAGAGATCAACAATTCATCTGCATTCGTTGCAATTCATCTGTTGAATGACTTCAAACAAAAAGTCAGACTGAGAAAATGGAGAGGAAAAAAAGGCTATAAACTATGCCTTTGTTTTTCCCTTAAAGAAGCTTTGGTCACACAATGAGCAATAACACAGATGCGTGTGCTAAATATCCTAACAGAGAAACCCCCTGCGTTGACATGGGGTGTAAAGATCAGGGCTGGGGAAGGGGTTAGACCCCCCAAATGTGAAGCAAGGATGTAGAGCCACATGGAGGGTTCAGGATGCTCATGAAGAATCTTTTACCATAGCCTATAAGTTTGCAGAGGCACCAACGTTTTCTATCCAGAGATCATGTAACCAGCTTTTAAAGGCAACACTTGAACAGATAGCTGATCCCTCTCTCTCTGTCTCTCTCTCTGTCACTCTCTTTCTCTCTCTGTCTCTATCTCACATCCACAGAGTTAGGGAAAGACAGAGAGATCGATTGATTGATTGGTTGATTTTTGTTTTTGTTTTTTTTTTTTTTAGTGCTGGCTGCAAGGCCTCACAGATTTGGACATGGCTTCTGAAGGACTGAGAAGTGCGTGTGGATTCTGCACAGACCTAGATAGAATGTGTTGGGGTCAGCGCCATGTGATAACTTCAGGAGATGACTGTCTCTCTGGCCAAGCAAACACAGGTTTGACACACAGGTCATTCAGAGCACCTATCTACAAGCTCAAGTGGGAAGCTGTGGCCATTCCAGCACCGTAGGTGGGCAGCTCCCTGAGAGGTCAACGAGGCTGAAGGGCTGACTTCCTGTGCAGGCAGACAGATGCAAGCAGGAGGCAGAGTGGGGGATAAGGGACCAGCCACCCAGCTATGAGAATGGTTGGCTTTACTCTAGTGTTCAGTTCAGAGAGAGGTTGTTAATGTCTTTGACTAGCCTGAAGAACTCTGTGTCTAATAATTCTACACCAACGTTTCCTTAACTGCCAGGTCTTAACTACACTGCCATGGGGACATACAGGAACAGAACGCTTTACCGTGTCTTCTCTTCACGTTGTGCATGTTTTGGAGTGGAGATTATGTCATTTTGTATTCCCAAATTAAGGAGCTGGAGAGGTGGCTTGGCCACTAAGAGCAAGTGGTGCTCCTGCAGAGGACTGCAGCACCCACAGCAGGCAGTGCATAATCACTGTAGCAATAGCTCCAGGTTATGGGTACAACACCCCCTTCTGGCCTCCAAGCTCAGTGCACTCACACGCACAAACTCATTTACAAACACACGCATACCTCTAACTAAAAATGCTTTACAAAGGAAGTACCACGTTAACAAAAACTAAATGGATTGAACTTATATGACATTAATTTAGCCTGGAAGGTAATTTGATAGACATTTTGCTTAAATATTTTTGAAACTCTCCATAATACCAGATTTTAAAAGTTTAACAATCATAGAACATTGGCCATACATACATCTTTAAAATTTATGAAGTATCATCTTGTTGGAATTAAACAGGACACTCACTGTTCAGACAGATTATCTCATTATCTTATCAAGTTATGAATAAATTCCCCCTGCAGTAGCACAAAGGAAGTTTCAGAGAGGGTCAGTGGTAGAGGGCTTTGTCTAGCATGTTGAGGTTCTGAGTTCAGTACACAGCACATTAATGAACAGTGTTTTATTGCAGGTCACAATTCCCCTTTGTATACACAGTTTTTACTCTACTGTTTCTAAGAAATCACCGTCAGTTCTAGCAAGCACTCAAGTCTGGGATCCTGTATGTGCTAGGCAGGTCTGCTACCATTTGGCTCCATACACCTTCAGCTCTTTAAACTCTTAATTTCAAAATGATAGTCAAGAGAGCTTTGTTCATGACACAGATTAACGCTCTACTGGAAATCAACCATTTAGTTTTTTGGTTACAAAACACATTATTCTAAAACCAATATTCCAGAACCCTGGAGATATGTGCAGCATTTTAGCACACTGTGTTTTAGACATATGTTCTCTATCACTCCCTTCCTGAGGTAGGCTACTGTGTAGTAACCAGTTTTCTGGCATCACTGCAGTAGATGGAGGTGTTCCCTTCCAGGACAGTCTGTAGGAGACAGATGGGCCCTGTCATTAGGCTCTCTGCTAGATGGTCTCCACAACTCTAAGTATTTGGGCAGATGTATGTTATAGGGGAGAGAAATATTAATTTAGACAGTGTGTCTAAATTTATTGCTGTGAATAAATCAATTCAATCCAACCAATATTTAGTGAGCCCTTGCTAAGGCTTACCGGGGCTCCAACTGGGCAGTCTGTTGGTGGAAATAGGGACAAGGCAGATGAAAACCTTGTTTATTGTTACATACAAAGAAATGAGGCTAAGGTGCACATTGTATTAAACCCAAGAGAGACCAGAGGGGCCATCTACTTCAGCTCTGCCTAGAACAAAGAGTTAATGATAGCCTTTACAGATAGCATATTAAAAACAGTACATCTGAGTCTGGCTTGCCTGTCACCCAGCACTCAGGAGGCTGAGGCAGGAGGATTGCTGAGTTCAATGCAAGCCTAGGATACATAGCAAGACTTAGTCTGAAGAAACAAAACAAAACAGTATAGATACTTTTGTAACTGAGACTTAAGATGAGATCTGAACACTTATCAGGTTTCAAATACTTAAGCTAGAACTTTGATATTAATTTGTTTATGTTCCTCGTGAATTAATGTAGCATGAGTTAGTAACATTATCCAGGAATACCCTTTTACGGAGATTAAGTGAATTAACCGAGATTACACAGGTAGTCTGTTCTGGTCTGAATTATTCAGCATACTTTACACATGTGATGCTCGTAGATCCCCAGCAAAGACCAACACCCTGTTCCAAGCAGAGATTTCAACAGGGAGACATGCTGTGGCTGGGAAGTCGCCCTACAGAGGACATTTATGGAAGCTAGTCAGCCTGCATCCCTCTTCCGAGATGCTCTCGAGTTTCTTCACCTTCACCATTGACTCTGAAAGCGCCAAATGTATGCACCTGACCCTGGGCCACTGGAACATTAGCTCTAGGCTTTGAATTCAAGCAGACAAGGAGAGAAAAGTGGCAGAAAGTGACACATTTTGGTAGGTGGCGTCTTGATAGTCTAAGTGGCATTTCATGCTAAGAAAGCCCTAGCAGTACCTGCTTTTCCAGGCATGATGGCTCCCGGGGTTCTGGAAACTGTGGCTGTCTAACAATTTCAGACAACACACACACACACACATACACACACACACACACACACACACACACACACACACACACACACGATTCTATCGTTGTTAAGGCATCCAAATAACATCCTCATTTGTGTGAGGATAGACACAAAGATCTAGTTGCAGACGGCTGGGTATTCCTTCTAAATCTGCTCCTGTTTGATCAGCAAACTTCTCTGTGTCTGCGTGGTTTGTGTGTGTAGCTGCACACCCATGTGGGGGTGAGATGATGACCTTGGGCGTTGTTTCTCACTGGCCCGGAACTTTCTATGTAGGTTAGAATAAGTGGTTAGTGAACTCCAGGGATCCACGTATCTCCAGTTCCCCAGAGCTGGGATTACAAGTGTGTGCTATCATGCATGACTTTAAAAAACAAACAAACAAACAAACAAATAAACAAACAAACCCCTCAAGGCTGGGCCTTGGGAATTGAACTCAAGTCCTTACACTTCAAAGCAAACATTTTAGTGACCTAAATATCTCCCAAGCCCTCCGCTACCTAATTACCCAGGGCTGATGATTGACTGTTCTGCCTGTAGCATTGACCAGTGATTCAGAGAATACCATTGTTGTTGTATTCTGAGGATATATTACATTATTGATAAAAAACAAAAGAACAAAACATCTTGGCTCGCCCCTTTAACACTGGCTGGAACACCTTGTCAGGAAGTGTTGTTTAAAAAGAAAGCCTTTGTAGAAGATCAATACGCGTGACCAAGAGTCCTGGGCTTCACTATGGCCTGAGGTATCCCATAAATCATTATCAAAGAAAGATTCTATCACACTCACTTCATTTTAAAAGTAATTAATCTTCCGTCAAAAAAATTATAATATCCTTGTTCACTGCTCTTGCTCCAGTAAGACGGGACACTGCATGTCTTAGGAAACAAAGGTCATTGGGCATTTTATCCAAAGCATGCCACTCTGCCCACCATGATCCCTGAGGTGGAACTAAGAAGGCACACAGAATGGTGCGGAGGGTGGGGTGATAGCCACTGAGCTCACAGGTTCCACGAAATCCATGGGGACCTGGTATGTCAAGAGCTCCAGCTCACCTTCCCAAGCTGGGAAGGAACACTGGATGGAGAGAAATGGACATCTTTCCAGGCTTGCCTGTGTTCACCTGCAGAGCCTGGCTTGCACGTGCTGTTCTTTCTAGCGTCTTCATCTGCACCTTGGTAGCTCCTTCACTTTCCATCAAGAACTGCTAAGACCTACTGAGGTGGCCTCAAGATAACCCAGGCATGAAGAGTTCTCTTCTAGTTCCCAGAATGACTTTCTGGGGAAAGTGCCGGTTTTGTAGCTAAGATGTAGCTTTGGGGGACAAATCTTTACTATGAGCTGGAAGAGTACATCTGTCTCTGATGCTGGCTAATGGCACTGCAACCATCTCTGCTCTCCCGTGTAGCTGACCAAGATCACACCACTTCATAGACTGGGTCAGGTACCAAGAGGTTGTCTGCCTTGAAGGCATATTTTGGGAAGAAGGTGAGCAACGGCACCTAGAACTTCCAAACAGCTAAAGTCTTACAGGGGGTGGGAGGAGATAGAAAGAGAGGACAGACATATAGACAGACAGATAGAGAGAATATTCTTCTACTTTAGCAATATAGTTCTCTCTACTCAGAAAGTGGCAGAGACTCTGCTACGCTTCGTCTTGCCAAGAGCGCAGAAAAGGACAGCCACACTGTTGGGTGAGGAGGCACAGTTGACATGATACACGATGTGGATGGCACCTGTCAAGTATGTCAATAATACATTCGGAACTTTGGGTAAGCCTGAGAAACTGTCTAACTTGAAACTTCATTAGTAATACTAATAAAAAAAAAAATCCCAACCCAACAATAGACCGGCACAATGTGAGTGTCACAGACACGTTACTGAAGAGCAAGAGTCAAGCAAGCAAGACTTGACGCCCCTTAAAACACAGCCGTCTGCCCATTTAAAAACAAAATCCAAAAGTATAAGGATATTGGCTAAATTCGGCTTCAGTTAGAGGGGGTCATGCTTTATGTGTTGTGTGTATTGTACATGAAACATTCCTGAATGCATTTTAGTGAGGGTTCGGGGTGAAATTAGCACGTCTTAACACTCTAAGGCAATTTCCCGTTAAATTGTCACAATCTATTTTGTTACAGGAGTTCCTGGGGAATGTTTAAAGCACCCATCATTCTTGCATTCTCTTCTATAAGAAACTGGAGACGTAGAGAGGATTTTTAGAAAGTCCCATTTTCTGGTAAGGAATGGACTCCATTCTTCAGAAAGCCATCAGGCTCCCTTGGCAGCAGCCTGACAAATCCTTCTCCTCAGAGACAAAGGCTGCAAGCCGTAAAGGAGCATCCATCCTCATGGTGAACCCTTCCTGAGGACACTTCAGGCTGACCCTGCTGACAACCTGCAGGACTACTGTTGTCAGTGTATAAAGCATTTCTCGAAGATTGTAAATTACTCTAGAAGAGCTCCCCTGGTGGGTTCCTATCCAGGTATGTACACACAGATACACACGTACATGAGGAAAGACAGAGGCCTGTTACGGAGTGATATCCATCACAGACACCTCTCTCAAACACCCAGGATGTTCTTCATGCCTCGGTGCCTACCTTCAGCGATTGCATGTCACAACCCGTAAGCCACTGGGCAGGGAAGGGGGACCCTGTAGCAACAGGGTGGGGACCTCTTTGAGGTTGGAAAAGTCATTTCTCTTGGGTAGATAGTTGGAGACAACATTTCATAGAACTTGGGCATGAGGGGTGGGTCATCCTTTTTTTTTTTTTTTTTTTTTTTTTAGAGTGCCTTTTCTGTACATTTTTTTTTTGTGGGGGGGATGAACAAAGGACAAGTCAGTGTTTCTTGCTGAAGCAGATCATTCTGCGTTATAACTCTCAGCTCGCTGATATGACGACTGTTTGGGGCTTTAGGAACTGCTGCTATCTAGTAGGGCTTTAGAGAGGGAAAAATTGAAAAAAAAATAAAAAAGAAGACATTTTATGCTTCACATGTCTGACAAGGGTGTATGGGGCCAATTTACAGCAGGGGCTTAATATATTTTTGATGAAAATTGCTGCAACGTGGCACACAGATTAAAGAGAAAACAGCTCTTTTGTAATGATAGCAGTAGATTCTGAAATGAAGCCCAGCTGGTCCAAAGATCCTACATGGATCCAGAGATGGACTCTCTTCCCAGGCTTCACCCAGCATGGCAGAGTCCTTCGGGCTGCAGGCCTTATTGACTCTCTGCGGGGGAGACGCTGGGGACCCCCACTTTCTCAAAGAAATCAGTCCATTATGAAAACCTCTAAATGACATGAATGTGTTGAAAAGCCAGCCAAGCATTCAGTGAGGACCTGGACAGGTCGCTGGGTGGCTCATCTGACCCAAACCTGTATGAAGTACTTGGTGTCACGCAGAGGTCCATACATCTGTGGTGACAGTGGTGTCCCTCTATACCAGCGGCATGAGACGTTTACAGTTTGCACGCTTTGATTACATATTCCATGAGATAGTGTTTTCTCCAGGATTGGGACTGTAGCTCAGTTGCTAGAGCGCTTGCCCATGCACCAAGCCCTGGGTTCCTTCCTTATAAACCTGGAGTGGTGGAACATGATGAGATTTGGAGGCAGAAGCTCAAGGTTTACAAAGGGAGCCCGAGGTGAGCATAAGATAAAGGCCCTGTCTCAAAAAGTAACACCCAAACACAAAAACAAACTGGCAAACAAAAGGATAGTCACCATCTGAGTGTGGCGGGTGTAGGGTGTGGCAAGTGAGCTGAATAAATGATAGCTCCAGCAAAGACTCAGAAATTAGGTTTCCTAGACCTCATTTTATATCTGACTCCTGAGCATAGACAAAGCTTTATGAGAATAGACTTCCCTTTCCACTCCCTGCCACCTCTGGTGCTGGAAACAGACTTCTGAGATTATATGCATTAGGCAATCCTCTCCATCAATAAGCTGCTCGTCTTGATAACCTTAGGTCGGTTATTTAATTTCCTTAAATCCAATTTTCTCATCTGTGCAATGGGCTGACACCTCACAGGCCCATCAGGGCGCCCTGCAGTACTGATGTCACAGACTCAGCCTCCAGAGAGTGCTCAGCCTGAGCTTATCTGTGGATCTGAGGTCATCTCAAAATTAGCACTGCTTTATTTTTCACTAAGTAGTCTTGTCTGACCGTGAACTGACAGAGATCTGTCTGTCTCTGCTTCCCGAATGCTGGAATTAAAAGCATGTGCCATCACTCCTGGCGGTCAGCTTTATTTGAAAGGAATGGAAGCTGTGGTAAGACAGATTCATATCCAGGTGGTGACACTCAACCAACTACAGTCCAGTCAGCTGATGTCCTGGCTCTCGGAGTGTCAGGCACATCAGCAGGTTCCCGCTGCTATGTGGGATGCTGAGCTGGGTATCCGGAGAAGGAAGTGACAGGCCCTGGTGAGAATCACTTGACAGCTAATAACTTCACAGGACCCTGAACATATCAGTTCAGGCCATTTCACAAGGCAACTGACAAGTCTCTTCAACAAACTAGGGTCACATAATAAAACAGGAAGGACTGGATTGCCACTCTAGATGAGAGGAGCTATAATCCAAATGCTGTATCCTTGATGGGAAGTGGCGTCCATTGGCAGAAAGGACATTGAACAGAGAGGAAGGGCACTGTGGGTTGGAGTGTGAGCACACAGTGGTGGAGGGACCCAGCAGGGGGCATTTTACTGTTTGAGGCTACAGACCCTGGATGAAGGGGTAAGCATGATGGTTGGGGTTTGCTAATTAGATACTTCAACAAGAGGAAAGGAACACACGAAGTACACATTCCCTTAAGCCCTTGACCCTATCAGAGACACTTCAAAGATGTCACACTTAAACATAACAGGCCAATGTTAGGGATGACCTCCTTAAAACTAATCACACCCAATGGTTTGTGATGCTGTATCTATAGGCAAAGCACTTTCTGTACATTTTCATAGCTGTAATAAAGACACTGGTATTTAGAATTGTTAGATGTTCAACTATGAAGGTGGTAAAGCCACCGAAGTCTAGAATCTACTTGAAAATACTCAGATGCCAACACAAAAAAGAGGGAGGGACTGTTCACAGAAGTGTGGCACTATTTCTGTAATTGAATTTCCATGTCATGTTTATGGGAGCTCAAAAAGAAAAATCCACTTATTTTGAGCTTTGGTGCCAAACACTTATTTAAAGTAAGTTTACATACTATGTTGAACCTTATAAAATTGCTGTAAGTAAACCGTGAGTTAATGTTGACTATTTTCAAATGTTGAACTAGGAGTTGGGGTTGGAGTTCATTGGTAGAACATATTTGTCGTAGCACATGTGGAACCTGTGGGCCTGATTCCCCAGCACCCCAAAAACACAACAAACGAACCAAAACCCAAGGGCTCAAAAGATCGAACTGAAACTCAACCCAAGGACCTTCAAGGTAAATTTCATTTCTGATATTCTATCCATAATCATAGACAGCTAAACTCTGGACCAAGCGTAATTCCCAGAGTAGCTGTGGAGGACTCTCCAGAGATGGGTACAGAGGTTAGAAAGCCTGCCATCATTCTTCGGTTACTGATCCTGTTTCAACTCTACTGTTAAATGCATTAGAAAGACAAAAGCCACAGAAAGGCCACAGCTGTTACCTGCCTCAGTCTCTGTGGTTAACCTCATGGATCACTGGCCACTAAGCACGCTCCAATAGTCATTTACCTAGAAATCCCGTTAGGCAAGTGTCACATCATTCATCAACAACAAGCCAAAAACAGGTCATGGTCAATTCAACTAAAGCCTGATTTCTCCCAGGTCAGATGGGAAAATTCTCCAGGTTGCCATCTCACCAATTTCTCAGTGTCTTCTCAGTCTGACTTCTGAAATGAAATAAAGTCAGCATTCTTCTGTTTGGTCCTGAACAGTAAGTAGTAAGGCGGCTCTCTAACTTAACAGGGCTGTATAGATGCTTCATCCTATTTTGAAGTACTTGGAAACAGACTCAGTACCTAGGTGCATGCTAGCTTGATGATCCCTTTCCCACTGAGCCACACCCCCAGTCCTTTAAATGTGTCCCTTATTATAATCCCGAGCCTTCGTTGCTTGCTTGTGTGTTCATGTGTATATGTGTGTTTGTGCATGCACAGTCATGTGGAGGTCAGAGGATAACTTGGGGTATCTTTCCTTGGGTGCCGTGCATGTGTGTTCACGTGTGTGAGTGTGTACGCAGACATGTCAGACAACCTCGGTTCTCGGGTACTATCATCTTTACAATTCTCAATCCTTTTCCAGGCTCATCTATGGCCTTCACCCATTAAATCTGCTAAACTCAAATGTCTAATACGTTTACTTTTCTTATGTAGGCAGGTTAAAAGTAGTTGGATGTCTGGGTCTCTTAGTAATTCATTAAAGTGACTTAGACTTAAACATGGGTGTAGAGGTCCCTTCCAGAACTTTCTTCTGTTCTGTGGCCAGTAGGAGCATTCTAACCCTTGCCAGTTCTATTGTCAGCCCCGGTCCCCTGCGACCCAAGTCTAGAAGAACACAGTGAAAAGCACAACCTGTCCTATATTCCTTGGACTGAATTTGTGTGTGAAGAACTTTACATAACGAAACAACCAAATTCTAAAGCCAATCACTTCCATGACTTTTAAGTTCTATCTGTTGCCACTGTGGTTGAATCAACAGTCCTTCAAGCAATTCTTAAGAAAATGTAAGCCAACACCACGAATCAACTTCATGCTCCAAGTGGTCTGATGAACGAGGTGACCACCAAGTATGTACTGTGTAGGCATGAAGGAAAAACAGATGTTCGAGAAGAACCCCAAACCCAAGGAAGGGAAGAAGCAAGACCGTCTTTGTTAGGCGGGGCACTGTCAGGTTCCTATAAAAGAAACCGAAAAGCAGAAAGAGCACGAGGTGGGAGCCCAGCCAAGGATGGAAGGCCAGAAGGAGCCGGATGGCATCTTTCCCTCTGAGTTAAAATGCTCCACTGTTTCTGTAGAAAGCAATGAATGATGGTGGTCAGAGTCAACTGGTCCCCTCCTACATCCGGCGAGGAGGACAAAGGGCAGCTACAGCTGATTCCAATTGCGGTGCTTTATGACTATTTTTCCAGAGGGAGGCCCTGGGACCGCCTGTGACTCAACATTTAAACAGAAGCAAGCACATTTCCACCAGACACTAAGAGAAAGAGGAGGGAGGATGAGGCCAGATATCTACATCAGGACGAAAAGTGCAAATCTTTACAGGAAACGAAACGGGACCACTAAGGATTGTAGCTATTCTATCATTCAAAACCAATACCATACCAAATCTAGGACCCAGGCTTTTCGTCGTGGTAAACGGCAGCATCTAGTTATTTTTCTGTCAGACCTTAATAGCCCATGCTCTTTAACTAATTTATTAAAGACGTTTTATGTGTCTCTAACAGTGAATGTTCCCGGTGTGTTCAGTGATATCAGAGTGGTTCAAACAGGAAGGAAGACGTTTCTTAGTGTAGTTTTCTCAGTGATTGCCTTTTAAGAAGGCAAAGTGGATCAGGAACCCCCGTGTGGTCTCAGGAATCGTGAATTATATTCTAAAGCCATTGTTTTTGCTTTCCGTAAGCCCCTGTGGATGGATTATCACAGATGCCTGTGTACTTAGGAAACGACTCGACAATGAAAGGTGAAACAAGAAATGATATATTTTCTGCTTTAACAGTTTTGCAAGGCTGTGGCCCAGTGCTAGAGCACTTACTTGCCTAGCATGTGTGAGCCCTGGGTAAAATTCCCAGAACATCATTATTTCTGTTGTCTTCTTCTTCTTTTTTTTTTTTTTTTTTTTTTTTTTTTACAGAGCAGAGAGAGGTTTGTAAACAGAGCAAGGACTAGTGAAGTGGCTCAGAAGGTAAAGGAACTTGCTACCAAGCCTGACAACCTGAGTTCAAATCTCCAGGATACACATAGTAGGAGGAGGAGAGAAGCAACTCCTGAGAGCTAACTCTGACCCTTATGCCTGTGCCATGGCGCATGCTCCCTTACTCCCGACCTGTGGAAAAATAAACATAACTAAAACCAGAATGAGAGAGAGAAACACACACACACACACACACACACACACACACACACGAGAGAGAGAGAGAGAGAGAGAGAGAGAGAGAGAGAGAGAGAGACAGAGAGAGAGACAGAGAGAGAGACAGAGAGAGAGACAGAGAGACAGAGACAGAGACACAGAGACACAGAGAGAGACAGAGAGAGAAAGAGAGAGAGGTGCCACTCAGGACTTAATAATGTAGGAGAACTATAGTTGGGATCCTAAATACCACAAATGCTAAAATGCTCACCACTGGGTTGCCAGCTTGGAGTTTTACCAGGGTGTAATGGAACCTTTAAGAGACGGAGCCCAGTGAAAAGAAGATAAGTTGCTGGAGGCTTGCCTGCCTGTGAAGGGCTTACAACTCTAGCCCCTCCTTTCTCCTGTCTCCTTTTTTATTTTTTTCTTTCTTCCTGATTGTCAGTAGTGACAGACAGAGACAGGTTGAGACAGTAGAGACAGACAGGTTGTATACGCTCTACCTGACTTGTGGTTTTGCCAGAGGCCCAAAGCAGCAGGACCAAGTAACCATGGATGAGACCTCTAATTCAGAATAAATCTTTCCTAACTGCAAGTTGTTCATCTCTGGTATCTTGTCCCATTGATTACAAGGCCCAAGTAAGACAGGAGGCCCTCATCCCAGGGAGATGATGTCCAAGAGGCAAAACAGAGTCAGAAAGGCCTCTGGGTCGCTCGTAGCTGAAAGCTCGCTCCACCTTTAATTTTTGAAAGGAACAGGAGATAATGACTCCAATATGGAAAGCCTAGTTTATAAATAGCCGCTTGCTTAGAATGAGTCAGAAGCTTGGAGCGCTGAGCTGTAAACAGCGCCGATCTCGCTTGTTTTGCAAGCAGTCGTCCTGGTGAGTACAGGCAGGCTGGTGGATTGTTTTAGTGGCTGCAATATTTTTGGCCCCTATTTGCAAAGCTGGAGGAAGTCCCGGCAGAAAGAAAACACGGAATGACATTACGATGCCTGTAAGGAGATGCATCCAGGTGGGGCAGGTGCTCGGACCTGGATGCGTCTGTTGGGGCTGCGGATGTCTGGATCCACTGACAGACAGGCCAGCTGTGGTGGGGAAGACCTCCCTTGCTTAGCACAGGGTTTCATCATCTCAGGAGTCTCTTCCTTAAGTGGTAGTGGCTGCTAAGGGGCACTACCAGATGACACGGGGGATACTCAGTCAGACCTGAGCTTCAGATCAACGTATAAGCCACACTTACACACATACCAAGGAAAATGACTTGTTCGAGTTTAACTAGGCACCATTTTTTAGTCTGTTTTCTGAATATTCAACTTGATTCCCAAGACAAGGCTGTGAGGAATGGAGAAACCCAAAGGCAAAAGGAGGGGAGGACAAATCAGAAAACACAGGCTCAGACACAATGGACTTTTTCCCCCTGTAGTGGTTTGAACAAGGATGGTCTCCATAGGCACACATATTTGAATACTTGGTCCAGAGCTTACAGAACTGTTTTGGAAGGATTAGGGGGTGTGGCTTTGTAGGAAGAGCAATATCCCTGGGGGTGAGCTTTGAGGATTCAAAATCCCACACCATTCCCAGTTAGTTCTCTCTGTTTTGTGGTTGTGTCTCAAGATGGGAGCTCTCTGCTACTGCCCCAGGGCCATGGCTTCCTACCTGCTGCCATGCTCCCCACCATGATAGTCATGGACTCTAACCCTATAGAACCATAAGCCTCAAATAAATGGTTTCCTCTCTGAGTTCCCACACCACGGTGTTTTATCACAGCAACACAAAAGTAACTAAACATCACCCAATGAAAAGTCTTAACATATGTCCCTGTGAAGATGGTAAAACCTGGAACAGACTTCAGACTTGAATTAGCAACCAAGAGAAACCCGAACTGAAGGCAGCAGAAACAGGGCGAGTGTGTGTCCACATAGGCTCACTTGTTTGGCCATGCCTAAAATTCCAGGTGCCTCCTATCAGAGTGTGGAAAAGGCATGCATTTCAGGAAAGAGTTATGTCCAGATCTCTCCTCCCCCGACCCCTGTGTGTGTGTGTGTGTGTGTGTGTGTGTGTGTGTGTGTGTGTGTAGAGGGAAGAGAACAATTCTGTGGAGTAGGTTCTTTCCATCTTCATGTGGGTTGTAGGATTATAATCATGTCACTAGGCTTGTGTAGCAAACGCCTTTACCCTTGAGCCCCCTTGTGCCATGTAACTTCCTTCTGGCACTTGAGCAGCAATTTTCAAATGCAAAGTAGACAAAGCTGTCTTCTATATTATTTTATTTGGCAGTAAATTGTGTTAGACAAGTGGGTGTCAGGTGTTGAGAAATGGTAGAACATCTGGTTGTAAGTGTTCTCATCTCCAAGTTGTGCTTTGAGTTGTTTCAAGGTATAAGCTAATGAACTCCCCACCATTTTTCTTTCTATATTTTTGGCATACACACACACACACACACACACACACACACACACACACACACAGAGGGAGTGGGAAGCATACACACGTTATTTATGGGCTACCCTATGATATTTTCATGCCTGTATTCACTGGACCAATTAAATGGTTATAGTTAAGTCCTTATCTTCAAGAATGAGTACTTGAGTTCAATTTTCCAGAACACAAGGGAAAGAAAAAACAGGTGTAGCAACTGGGGCTTGAATTATACCAATGCTGGGAAGACAAACCAAGGTGATCTTTGGCATTGTCTGACCAGCCAACTTAGCTTCCTGGGCAAATTCTAGGCTAGGGAGAGACCCCATCTCAAAAGACAAGGTGCCTGTGGGGTAATACATGGGGCCGTTCTCTGGCTCTCATGTATACATGTGCAAATGCACTACCATGTGTGTAACTACATGCACACAGACACACAGCACACCATACGAAGAAGCCAATAAATAAACGCTAAGCCATGGTTTGTCATGACTCTCTCATTACCAAGTTACAGGGGGGCTGGAGCTCATCAAGGAAAACAGAGCCAAACCAGTTCCCCTGTTTTAAAATTGGAAGGGCTGATGTTCCCAGGCGTAGTGCCACGAGGAAGATTTCGTCAGCAGGTGTTGGGGAGATGTAGGACTTAATGGCCATGCTCGCTATCAAAATAGTGGAAAGGGCTAATCAGAGCAGGGGGGCTGCCACGGGTGCAGGGTGAGACACTGGCGAACCAGGTGGCGGCTGAAAATTACTGACGCTGCCACCTGACTCCACAGTGCTTCCCTAACCTTCATCGCCTGCCCCCCCCCCCCCGCCCCGAGTTACGATGAAAATGGCTAACACCATCCAGCACTTTCCAGCTTATAAAGTTCCCAGGTACCTATGCATGCGCGCTATCCCAGCATAGCACAGCTGTACACCCCACGAGGCAGATCTTACTGCTGCAAGTGATCGCTATAGAAAAGGAGACAACGTGCCGAGGATGGGGGTGGGGGTGGGGTGCTCTCCACGAACAGTGAAGGCAGAACAAGATCTACTGTAGGAACCTAGCTCCAGATGCCCACACTGATGTTTCCATTCCTTCCCCATGAGGCACACACTCACCAGCATGCAGGTCTCTGATGCAGCCTCCATGGGGAGTACACAGAAAGGCGGTACAGAGAAAGTTGGCATGGGGAAACCCAGCTCTCTCCTCTGGAATTCCCCTGAAGAGCCTACATCAAATGTCTCCTTAACAGTTTGCGTTTCTCTTTTCTCATCTGATGATCAAGAAGGGTCAAGTTGCTCAGTCATTCTCAACTCTCATTAGAGTTGTAAGACATTTGGTAACCAACCGAACTGCTATAGTTTGACTCTGGAATGTTCTCCATTGGCCCAAGGATGGAAGATTGGAAGGATGGAAGAAACTGATAGGTGGTGGAAATGTTCAGTGGTGGGCCTAGTAGAAAGAATGAGATACTATGATGGTTTGTATATACCCGGCCCAAGGAGTGGCACTATTAGAAGGTGTGGCCCTGTTGGAGTAGTTATGGCTTTGTTGGAGGTGTGTAATTGTGGGCGTGGGCTTTAAGACACTCATCCTAGTTGCCTGGAAGCAAGTATTCTGCTAGCAGCCTTCAGATGAAGATCTAGAACTCTCAGCTCCTTCTGCACTATACCTGCCTGGATGCTGCCATGCTCCCACCTTGATGATAATGGACTGACTGACCCCTGAACCTGTAAGCCAGCCCTAATGAAATGTTGTCTTTATAAGACTTATATTGGTCATGGTATCTGTTCACAGCAGTAAAACTCTAACTAAGACAGATACCTAAGCAAGAATGTTCAGAGAGGCCTCTTCTCTCCCCTTCTACTTCCTAGCTAAGCCAAGGATGAGGTTATGTAGAAAAAAAGACAAAAAAATTTTTTTTTATTTTTGTGTGTATGCGTGTTTGTGTGTGTGTGTGTGTACATGTGTATGTGCATGTGTGTGTGTGTCTGTGTGTGTGTGTATGTATTCCTGTATGGTCATGGGTATGTGCCTGTGGAAGCTGGAAGAGGGTAACAGACCTCTGGAGCTGGAATCACAGGTGGTTGTGAGCAACATGACATGGGTGCTGAGAGCCAAACTCCAGTGCTCTGCAAGAGCAGTAAGTGCTCTTAACACCAGCCATCTCTCCAGCTTCAACAAAAGTGGCGTTCACACTGCTTGTTTCCACTGTGATGTGCGTCCACCGGCTGCTGGCATGAGGGTCAGCCTCTGAGACTCTCAGGTGTTTCTTACACTAATGCCAAGCTGGCTGACAGGCAAGTGAAACTTGACTACATGGGCTCTGCTCAGTCAGAGGGACACATAAACCATGAGACCAGTACAACCTTGCTAACAATACCAGGGCATTCATGGATCCCAGAGACAAGAGGTGGTTTGCACTACTTGACTTCTGAGGTCTGTTTTCCATCCTACATTTCTACAGCATGCCCATTCCCCTTTTTCCAGGATCCAAACCTTCCTCTTAAACCACAGGTCTTGCAATGTTACCCAGCTTGGCCTTGGCTGCAGCTGCGACTTCAGGCACATGACACCATGTCTGGTCAGACATCTCTTTTTACAAACATGTTAATTTATATCTGCTTTTACTCTTATGTGTAGATTAGATTAAGTACAGCAGCAAAGCATTCACTTAAAAAATATATATATATGGTAGTCTGTCTGGGCTGGTGTCCTGAGTGGACTTTGGGCACAAGCTCTGCAGCCAGTCCCACAACACCCAGAGGAAGCTCCACTCCCAGGCGCTCTAACAATCTCAGGATCAGAGGTGAGGAGGACACAACATCTGTCTCAATACCAGGAGTGACTGGGACCAGTGGGACTAGGCACACAGGAACTCCCGCCAGCAGAGTGGCTCGGGTTCCTTCCGGTCTCTCTGGGCTTGTGTCCTGAGCAGACCTTGGGCCCAGGCTCTGCAGCCAGTCCCACAATACCCAAAGGAAGCTGCTGCACTCTCAGTTGCTCTCACAAGCCCAGGGTCCCAGGATCACAGAGACAGTTTGACTCTGAGGAGTTCTGACACAACCAGGATCACAGAAGGACAGGCTCCAGTCAGATTTAGCAAGGGCAGGTAGCACCAGAGATAACCAGATGGTGGTGGTGGGGGGAAGTGTAAGAAAATAAACAACACAAACCAAGGTTACTTGGTATCATCAGAGCCCAATTCTCCAACCATAGCAAGTCCTGGACACACCATCGCACCGGAAGCGCAAGATTCAGATATAAAAATCACTTATCATGATGATGATATAGGACTTTAAGAAAGACATAAATAGCACCCTCAAAGAAATATAGGAGAACACAGGTAAACAGCTAGAAGCCCTTAAAGAGGAAGCACAAAAATCTCTTAAAGAACTTGTAAGGAACAGGTCTGAAGCAGGACTTGCTCCACCTTGTAATAGGAAATGTTTGGAAGTTGTAAGTTGTTTGCAGTGAGCTGTTTTGATGTATTAGTTATCTAGAATAATATATGAACGATATTTTGCCAAAATGAGAAATATTAGAAGTATATACTTGTGCAGAAAATTTTCTATAAGAGAAGTAAACAACTTCTCTTATAGAAGATAACCAGACACAAGTGGTTATCTGAACCCTGCTCCAGAGTGACGTCAAAAATAGTTTAAAGAGACGGCGTGGAGACGAACTGTCATCTCCGCCTCAGTAGCAATGGCTGCCAGAGCCAGAGTCTCCAACTCCAGCTCCTGCCACTGCTTAAGCTGGTGCTGGCAGGACTCTGCCACAATGACCCGAGACCATCTGAGACCACCCGAGTCTCCGTGGGCAAGAAACCTGCGTGGTCAAATATTCTCTACAGGCAAACATTCTCCGAAGTCAAACTCAGACTCCTAGGTCAAACCTAACTCTCCAATCAGCCAGCTCGCTGACAGCCTGCTTGATATCAGCCAAGAGGTAGCTGAGCTGCTTTCGCTTCGGGAAAGCCACGCCCTGCATCAGAGATAGCTGAGCCTGTTCCAAAGGACACTGTCAAGTCGTATTTACTCCAATAGGCAGGAAAGTGAAACCGTAATATGCAGTAAAGTGAAATGTTTAGTTATTTTATTGCCTTAGCCTTTATCCTCTTTGCTCTGATAACGTATTGTATGCTGTGTGTAGTTGTATTAGAAACTGACATAAAGCATTCAAACCCTAAACAGTGTGTTGAGCCCTCTCTTGCCACTCCTGAGGCAGTTCTTGTGGTGGAATCCAGAATTTGAATCCCTGAGTAAAGGAGCTCTGTCACCTTCCTTCCCAGTGAGGGTTAAGCCCCTTAGCCTCTACTTGTGACAGAACTACAGGAAAATACAATCAAACAGGTGAAGTGAGCAAAACCATCCAGAATCTAAAAATGGAAATAGAAACAATAAAGAAATCAGAAAGAGAGAAAACCCTGAAGATACAAAACCTAGGAAAGAAATCAGGAGTCATAGATGCAAGCATCACCAACAGAATACAAAAGATAGAAGAGAGAATCTCAGGGGCAGAAGACACCATAGAAAACATTGACACAACAGTCAAAGAAAATGCAAAAAGCAAAAAGCTCCTAACCCAAAACATCCAGGAAATCGAGGATGCAATGAGAAGACCAAACCTAAGGATAATAGGTATAGAAGAGAGTGAAGACTCCCAATGTAATGGGCCAGTAAATATCTTCAACAAAATTATAGAAGAAAACTTCCCTAACTTAAAGAAAGAGATGCCCATGAACATACAAGAAGCCTACAGAACCCCAAATAGACTGGACCAGAAGAGAAATTCCTCCCATCACATAATAATAAAAACACCAAATACACTAAACAAAGAAAGAATTTTAAAAGCAGTAAGGGAAAAAAGGTCAAGTAACATATAAAGGCAGGCCTATCAGAATTATACCAGACTTCTCACCAGAGACTATGAAAGCTAGAAGATCCTGGGCAGATGTCATATAGACCTACAAGAACACAAATGCCAGCCCAGGCTACTATATCCAACAAAACTCTCAATTATCATAGATGGAGAAAACAAGATATTCCATGATAAAACAAAATTTACACAATATCTTTCCACAAATCCAGCCCTACAAAGGATAATAGATAGAAAACATCAACTTAAGGAGCAAAACTACACCTAGAAGAAGCAAGAAAGTAATCTTTCAACAAATCCACACAAACATAATTCCACCTCTTACAACAAAAACAACAGGAAGTGACAATTGCTTTTTCTTAATATCTTAATATGAAAATTAATATTACCAACATATCCAAATTGATTGAAATCCAAAAATATGAGGAATTAGAAATTTGTTGATTATCATCCAATGATCTCTCTAATTTGGTAATTGGAGAAATAGATCCAATATTGTATAATCTATATACACTTTCAGCTTGTTTGTGATAGTGTCTTGCTGTGTACAACATAAGGGTCTTGAAATCTTTCTTCTCCTATCTCAGCCTCTCTATTAGTAGTATTGTTTATTTCATTTTTTTTACACTATACTATGGTTTTCAGAATAGCTTATATATTTCAAAAGTATTTATATACCCAAGGGAGACATAGACAATTAACTTGGGAGGTGGCTTGTAGGAAAGAGAATAACAAAGAGTGAGATTGAATGCTTTGTTTGACATTTGTAGCTCTTGTATCAAGTTTGAAGAAGACTTTATGAATTACTCTTTATCTGAGATTAATGCTTTTCCAAATTATCACAACTAATAAACCAGATTCTTACCCACACCTAATGTTTGTGCCACCTTCCATGCAGAACCATTGTTCATTGAAACAGTTGGTGAATGACTTTATGAATAGACCATCTTAATACACACACCATTTCTTAAATGAATGTAACCTGTTCTCTGTGGGCTGAGAATAAAGTCACTCACTCAAGTCAAAATTTTTGACCATAGCAGGAAGTCTGTATCCAAAAATCGTGCCTATAATTCATTCCTTAGCACAGCAGAACTGTCAACTCTCAGCTTAGCTACAATGGAGGTAAAATCCTTTGGTAATGTGAGGGTCATTGAAATATAGCATTATTACAATGAAATCCAATGTCTAAAAATTGTTCTTATTTTGGGCTTGTACCACAATAAGAGCCAAGATTTTAAACTCTACTAAATACAAAACAAGCAAACAAATAAACAAAAAGACTTTATATTCATTTAAGAAAACACTAGTAGTGATGTATTATTTTGAAATATACAGTTAATATGTTTAGAGTTATTTAAAATTTATAATGAGAAAAATGTATGTATTTTAAGTATTGTTGTAGACAAGCATCTACATAAAACTGTTAAATTGATTGTTGTTTTATATCAAACAATTTTTATAATACTCATTTTTATTGTTATAATATTTTATAAATTTTAAGGACTATGACAAAAAAAGATATTGTAGGTATTGAAGGGGGGTCTCTGGGAGGAGTTGGTATACAAAAGGGAAACAAAAATGTGATTTAATTCTATTTACTTAAAATATGTTTTTAAATGTTAACAAATTCAGATAAATTGAAATCATGTACCTTTTCTCATCATAATGCAATAAAAGTTAAACAAACTAAAAAAATACATATATGTATATGTACATACACATGCCACATACATGTATACATACATGTATATATATACATATATAGATATATACATATATACATATACACATATACACATATATACATTTATGGCATATATATGTTTTAGGAAATCAAAATAAAAGATTCATTGAGCCCAGAGAGCTGACTTAGGAGAGAAGAGTAACTTCAGAAACAGAGAATAATGTAGCTGAAACATTGTTACTTTGCAGTGACAAATAATTTGGTTAAAATTAATTTGTTATAGGTTAAAAGTTCATTTATTTCCCACTTACTCAATGACTAAGTGTGATAAGACTAGGGAAAGTCACTGATGGTAATATCAGAAAAGTGGTTGGGCATTTCTTGTCTGGAGAATAATACCTTAAAATGAGTTAATTTAATCCAATTAGTTTTGAGATGAAAATTATTTAATTACTAATGGCTTCTACCTTCTCAGGTTCTGTTGGGTTTTCACAGTCTAACCCCAATTTAGCTAATCAGGACCCTCCTTTTTAAAAATGCCACTTTGCAATGATTTCAGAAACAGAAATAATTAAATACTTGCGTTACCCGAGAAAAACCTTAGTTAGAAATGAACAGGAATTATGTGAAGGGAAGGGGAGAATCACCCAGAAGCTAGTGGATAGAGACAGAGTTCATTCTGAGTGGAAAGACACTGCGATGTCAAAGGTGCCTGTTAGCCCAAAGTATTCTGTATATTTATCATAACTCAAACCAACATCCCAGAGGAGGTTGGTTACTTATTAGTTGTTTATTTTTGAAATGAAGTCTCTCTATCTGGCTGTCCTGGGACTCACTATGTAGAACAGGCTGGCTTTGAACTCACAGAGATCCGCCTGCCTCTGCCTCCTGAGTTCTAGGGTCCCAGAGGGATTTAATGAAATTTTATTTTGTCGTTATATTAAAACTATCAACTGGAGGAAGAGTTCAGGGAGCCAAAGAGGAATGATGTGCTCGACCTACCCACACGCAATGAGGACAGAGAGCTGTGCGGGGGTGGGGGGGGGGGGGGAGGGAGGAAGAATCCATAGCTCACTGAGAGAGAGGTGCAGTACAGGAAGTGTCATCCGCTAGGAAGGATGGGGACAGGAAGGATGGGGACAGGAAGGATGGGGGCAGGAAGGGTCACTAGCAAGGGAAGCTTTGAGCCTCACAATTAAACCAATGTACATGTTAGAAACATTGGTTTACTTATCATCTGTGTGTATATGCGTGTGCACAAGCACACGTGTATATGGATGTAGAAGTCAGACAACAATCTTTGGGAGTCAACTCTGCTCTTCCCTCACTTGGGTTCTAGGGACTGTACTCAGGCTGTCCTGCTTGACAGCCCACCTACAGACATTTTTGAAAATCATATAATGAAAAATAAATGAACTTCCTTAAACATTTAGAAAGCCAGTATTTAAATATTTTGGTAGGAAGTCTTTATAAGCGTTAAATATCTTGAAATTACAAATAAAGAAGAAATACATAAAAAGAAAATTACCCACTAAAAACTTAAAATCAAGAAACAGATTAAATACTAAACCTTTGACAAAGCATGTATATTTGTAGTACATAGAATTTTAAGGAGAAACATCTATCTTTTGTAAACATCAGATACTAGTTCTGATGAGAAGACAGTTTATTGACAAACAATTAAGCATTGACCATAATTCTTTTTATGGTTCTGTTTTTTGAGATATAGTCTTAAAATATAACCTAGAATGGACTTGAACTCGTGAGCCTCTTGCCTCTGCTTCCAGTGTTCTGGGATTATAAGCTGTACTGGGATTATAAGCATGTACAGCAGCGCTCTATTGACTCAAAATTCTTAGTGGTGGTCCAACCTTCCTAATACGATTTATAATCATATCAATATGTATTAACATTTCAAGAGGTAGTGTGGGAGTGTGGTTCTGAGGGAGTGGAGGCCCTGGGTTTAGTTTCAACCATGGTAAAAATAAAATAAAAAAAATTAATCAAGTAATTATTTTGTATTATATTGCAATTTAAGAAGAAATTACAGCTATTGAAACTGAAGCAAAGGTGCGAAGGTCAAACTCATTTAGATGGTGTGCCCTGGTTACTTCTCTGTTGTTGTGGTATAACACCCCGCACCCGGCCGGCCGAGAACCTTACAGAGACAGAGCTTATTTTGGCTTACAGTTCTGGAGGGTTACAGTCCACCACAGAGAGGAAATCTGGCTGAAGGGGGAGGAGCCTGACTGCTCACAGGGAATGGGCGGTCAGGAAGCGGAGAGCAAACAGGAAGTGGGCCTGGCTAGGAAACTTCAATGTGTGACCACACTTCTCTCCGTCCCTAACCAGGCTCCACCTCCCCAAAGGTCCCCAACACCACCCAGGTGGGGACACAAGCCTGGGGTTGACACTTCACACACAGACCACAATAGCTGCTGTGAAGCACACGACCAAGATATTTTCAAATAGTGTCCAACCTAGCAACTTCTAAGACACCACGCAAGACAAATAATCGGAAATTCCACTGAAAATTTATTTAGAAGGATGTCTGTAAATAAAAAAAAGTAAACAATAAAATGTTCAACAAGGAGGGACGGATTGAATTTTAAATTATTGATGGTGTAGTCACAGCAAGGGAAATTATGTGGGCATTAAAAACCATGTTTTATAAATAATGTTTAATGACCAAGAAAAAAAAAATCTCCATTAAGTCAAAAAGCCAAAGATACAAACCCAAATGCTGTGTGGTTTAACGCTATAAAAGCAAGACTTCATGCTAGCCTTATGTACATAGAGATGACTGGAGCAAACCCTTCCCCAGCGATATCTGTGAGACCATCTTGGATAGTAAGATCATGTATGATCCTGAAACCGTGTGTGTGTGTGTGTGTGTGTGTGTGTGTGTGTGTGTGTGTATGTATGTGTATGTATTTCTAACATATACATTTTTCAGCATTAAAGGTGGCAAGCGACCTGAGCTGATTTGTCAGTGGCTTCCAACCTTGGCTCTGCAACCTATCTGTTCCATGGCTCTAAACCAATCAGCTGTTTCTTTAAGTTTTGATTTTCTTCGGCTTAAAAATACCAACTGACAAGACATGCTTTGCAAACTGTAAGTCTACATATAACTGGAAGCTATTACTGTTGTTGTTAGAGTTGGGAGGGGGCGGGGGTTGCGATGTACCTCAATCCATAGAGTGCTTGCTTTACATTCACAAAGCCCAGGGAACAATCCTCAACACTGAACAAATTGAGTACATAGAGTTGAAAGCCCATCCCTGGGGACGTGGAAGCAGGAGCATCAGAATTCCAACATCATTGTCAACTACTTTGGAAGTTCAAGGCCAACCTGAGCTACATGAGACCCTGTCTCAAACCTATACACGCAGGAGTAGGGGCGTTATTTTGGTGGGGAACTGTTTAGCACTTTAACCTACACAGATCTTGCAGATTTATGCAAAAATGTATTAGCGCATTTCTGAAAAGTCCCAGCCTGAACATCTCAGAGTTCATAAACTTGTTTCATCACACAAAGGAACCATCTTTGTTACTGATCACATGGGACATGCTCATGCTGGTCCTTAACCAATGGTTAAATGGCCTCATAGCCAAGAGAGGAATGAGAAATAGTAATGTAGGTGAGATAGACAAGAGCAAGCTTCAACCAAGGATGATGTGCTGGCTGACACAGCACAGGTATGACTCATGAAAAAAGCACATGTGTGCCCTCAAGCATGCTGTACCTCGGAGGCAGAACTGACTTGTCGTAGAATATATGTTTCTCTCGGCACAGGGCACATCAAGATGGGCCTATCTTTGCCAACAGGACACTGCAAAATGGGAGATTATTGGCAAGGAAATTCAAGAGGTTGACTTGATGACAAAAGTGAATGTGATTTGGGCACTTAGGCGGGTAGCACATAAGCATGACACTGTACTCTAATTGGATGCATCTTCTCATCAAACAAAAGAAACGGCTGTGAATTTTAACTTATCAAGCCCCATGTTCAGTGGGTACCTGAGGACAGTTAGAACTTAGTTTGTGGAGAAGGCCCAGACACTGATTTGTCAGAAAAGGTGGGCAATTTCCTCCACATTCCCAGCTATGTTTCTAATATGCTAAGCTATGTTCAAACTGTGTTATCCACCATCCATTTATCTATCTATCCCTATCCATCTGTCCATCCACTCTCCAAATAATTGTGTGTGTGTGTGTGTATACAAGAGCTTTCCAATGTTTCTGGGACCTCACTACTTTCAAAGAATATTCATCAATGTGTAAGTGAAGGGCGTATATCCTGAGTCTGTGGCCAACCACTACAGGTACCATACCATGCCTAAGCCCCATGATTTTTATTATCGCCATCTTTATTGGCCTCAGAGGGGGAAAGGGTATTATAGCTCTGTGGCTTTTGAGAGTTCTTTCTTTAGTGAACTGCCAAGCCTCAGCAGTAGCTCCCAGATCACAGGACAGGGGATTTTTATGACCACGCTGCAGTTTTCATCAGGAGAAGTGAAAGAGAGGGAGCAGGTAACAGGGAATACACAGACAGATAAGCCTAACAAAGCCCAAAGGCGAATGGTGGCCATTCTTCCTCTTACCTTTGTGTTCCTTCCCTCCCACTCTGTCTGTCACCTCTTCCAATATCCTCTCCCAAACCAGACTCCACAAGAATCTAAATTGGCTTAACCTCAAAGAAACGGGAACATAAAGTTGTTTATTATATTCTGTATCATGCTTTTAAAAATATGGCTCTCAGAGCCCATCTCAGTGTGAGCAGTCTCTCTCTCTCTCTCTCTCTCTCTCTCTCTCTCTCTCTCTCTCTCTGAGCTCATGGGGGGGGAGAAGAGCACAGTGTGAGTGTGTGTGTGTGTGTGTGTGTGTGTGTGTGTGTGTGAGAGAGAGAGAGAGAGAGAGAGAGAGAGAGAGAGGAGCCCATGAGTGGCAGCGTGCGACTCCCTCCTCTGCTTTGCAGAGCTAAGAGGCTCTCCTCTCTCAGAGCAATTACTACAAATGATTTATGTGGCCAGTCAAGAGGGCCTGCCAGGGTTCTTATTTCATCTCCAGAAAAAGGAACTCTGCTGGAATGTTATCAGGGAGCTGGGGATTAAACTGACAGCTGCCTTTTGTTTTCCCGTGAAAGCTCTTCTCTGGACTGTGGCACGTGTGCACTTTCCACACAGAGAGCCAGAATTCTAGGCTGCAAAGCCTGGCTAGGAAAGAGCCACGGGGAGGAACTACTGTTCACTGCGGAGGAGAGGTCTCTTTCTCCCCTCTGTATTTATCTTCAGAGGATGTGTACCTCAATTCCATTTCAGATGAGCTGGCTCTGCAGGCAGGAAGACTGGCTTTTTTATTGAGCTGTGCACACACGAGCAGGGCACCACGTCTTGACCCTCTGTTACCAAGCTCATCTTAGCTTCTGCCAGGGAATCAAAGGCCCCTCACAATGTAGGTCAGTGAAATGTGACTCTGGCTCTCAATCTCTGCCATCCTGGCACATGTTAGGTTGCAAGGAACCAAAAAGGCTGTGAAACCAGGCAAGAAGCAAAGACACTGCGGTCTGGGCAGGCAGGCAGGCAGGGAAGTGCGCTGGACACAACCATGGAGACTGTGTATGCTCTCACCTGCAGATACCCCAACTCTAACAAACTATGGTACTATTCCCAGGGCCTGGGTCATAGGCTTGGCTAGCTACAGCCCACCCAGCCCACCCAGCCCTGGTTTGCTGTGTGAAGGGAGCAAGGAGCTGGCCAGCCCTGAGGCTGACCAAAGAAAGGCATTTATGTGTGTACACACATATACACTCACACACGTATACATATGCCCACGCACGTGCACAAAGATGCATATATACATATATGTATATATATGTATACACAGATGACTTTGTACACATACATACATGTACACACATGTACAAACACATACACACATGTATATAGACACACATACATGTATACATGAACAATGCATACCTGTATACACATGTACAAACACACACATGTATATAGACACATATACATGTATACAAAAACACATGCATACCTGTATACACATGTATACATGAGTACATGCATAGATACATACATAAATATATATACATATATATGTATATATGAACATGCACATGCATGTACACACACACACACACACACACACACACACGATGCCCTTCCTGGTGCTCAGATGACTGCACCACAAAAATATAAAGATAAATCATAGTAAATACAGATTTAAAAAAACTCTCAAGGGAATAGAGAAGCATATAATGAAAAGAGATTGGTACATAGAAATGAGGAAGAGGTCTTACAGAAGAGGAAGGTTTATAATAAAATATGTAGACTATAAAAATCATCTTTATGGTTTTATATTTTCTGACCTTCTGATTTCCAACTTTTGTTCTTAACTAATATCTTGTCAAGAGGTAACTGTTAAGTAATGCCCACCATGAGGTTGAGATTTATCAATTCACATGTAACTATTCAGGTCTCACAGCATGTGCGGGCGGAGGGTTGTGTTCACACAGCAAACGGAAGAGGGGTGTTGCAGGATTATGGGGGGAAATCTCTGATCTCAGAAGGGAATTCGTAACAACAGAGACATATGATAGTTAGGGGTGCTGCTACACATTTTCTGTACATTTTTTTTAAATTCCTCACTGCAGCTCTATGACGTAGAATTTCTAGTCTCACTTTACAGCCGTATAGATGCCAAGTGAGATTAAATAACTCATCGCGCACTTTGACAGATACCAGTAGGTGCCCAGCTAACATTCCTCCCCACCCCCATTTTCCTTAGTATTCTAATCGTATTTGAGGAAGGATTTCCCAGCCTCCTTTGCAGTTTGGGCTGGTGGTCAAAGAGTTCTGGCCAACAAGATGCCTGCAGAAGCCTGGGATATTGTGATTGGCCCCACCACTTCTCCTGTTGCTTTCTAATCTCTTTTGTAGTCTAGAGAACAGTTAAAGTTGGTCATGAAAACACAAGTGTGAAGTAATGACCACGATGCTGGAGGTGATACTTGTATACCACCAATGAGTGCGTTTCCTTTCCTCTGCCTGTCACTTGCTTCCAACCACACGAGGGAAACGAGACACTGTCATATCACCGTAACCAACTGCTCTTTACACAAGAGAGAGTCTGAATGGACAACCTACAAAGGAGAGCTGGAAGAGAAACCCAAACCTCCCTAAATAAGGAACTCCACCATCCCCTGATGCCACTTTTTCACCCCTGTGCACCCAAACTCTAGAGGAGCCTTGGACAGGGGACAAGAATAGGAAGGCCCTCATCAGTTAATCATAGTTATGTGACTTACACCACCCCACCCCCCGTACTGTTTACCTACAGCCCAATCTTATGGAGGCTGATTCTCAATGGAGGCTCCCTCCTCTCAGATGACCCTAGCTTGTGTCAGGTTGACATCAGCTATCCAGCACACGTTAAGAGCCTTTAAAGTCTCAGGAACTGGAGTCCCTGGGTCTCAGTACTTCTACGATGGGGGTACCTGTGAGGCTTACTCCCAGGAGGACTGGCTGGCGGAAGTGCCATGCCTCTGCTGAGTCTGTGAGGTTTTCCTTGGAAGGATGAACGAAGGGGGAAGCTCCTCCTCCTTAAGTGGGCGGCGCCTTCCAAGCACAAGGAGCTCCAGGAGAAGTGTCTGCGCTAGGCTGCTTTTCCTCCCTGCCGCTATGATGGGCACAGGTCACAAGCGCCTTCCTTCATCCTTTCAATGTGAGCCGAAGACTACGGCTCTCCAGGAATCCTCCAGAGTTTTAGGGCCAGATGGGGACTGATGATTGGTCGGCCTCCTGAACTGAGCAGCGACCGTGTTCGTAGCCTCTCTAGCATGCAGACCGTCATTGTTGGGCTACCCAGCCTGTGTCATGTAAGCCAAAATCCCTTTGTACTACGCATACACTCTATACCTTCTGCTCCTCTACAGAATGCCGAATAATACAGGCCCTGTCCCCGGGACATCTCATCATACATAGTAAGCGTTCCAAAATCTGAAACACGTCTAGTCTGCAGCATTTCAGATGAGAGACACTCAAACCTATATTTGTCCTTTATCCTAGAAGTATCTGCTGTTTATGTTTTTGAAGAAATAGATTTGGCAGAGGGGGAAGTTGGGTGTTTTGTGTCGATCAAATAAACGGAAATCTGCAACTCAGTGGTGAGATAGTCTCATCCTACAGTCAATCATCTTGCTACCTGGCCACAGCACACTGTAACCCCTCACCACTGCCCACCCAGCCGCAGCACATTGTAACTGCTGCCCACCAGGCTGCGGCACACTGTAACAGCTCACCACCGCCCACCTGGCTGCAGCATACTGTAACAGCTTCACCGCGCCACCCACCCGGCTGCAGCACACTGGCAGCACAGTGGCCTCATCACTTCTAGCCAGGAGTCTGGTGTCTCCTGTGGGAAATTAGCCTGACTATGAGGATGACAAATAGAGGCTGTATTCCCCAAGGCTTCGAGGCTAAGGATCACCACTTGAGAGTCCTTCCATAGAAACACCAGGCCTCGAGTTAGAGCATTAATCTCTTATTCTATGAATGTAGAGGCAAGAAGCACCACACATTTGAGAAAAACCCCCAACAACAACAACAACAACAACAACAACAACAACAAATCCAGCCTCCAATTAACAAATGGAAAAGACATGATAAAGGCAATAGAATGACATTTTTAAAATTATTAATATATTTTCAAATAAGCAAAACTAATTAGCACCACGATTGTATATGTGTGATGTGTACACATGTGGTCAATACTGGTATCTTCATTTTGCACTGTAATTTTAAATTTGTTCAAATTTTATTTTATGATGTGTGTGTGTGTGTATATGAGAGATATGATGATGATGATGATGATGATGATGATGATGATGATGATGAAGAAGAGTGTGAGCTGTGCTGCTCATGTGGCTTTCAACCCTGTAGAGTAGCATCTTTGCAGTCCATAGTCCCTGGAATCCATTGGCTCTGAGTGTCTAGTGACTCCCTTCATGTTACACTATGCCTGTCTTTTTGTGTATATATATCTACCTTTCTGTGTAGTATGTATGTGGCATATGTATGTGTGGTATGCTACATGTGTGTATAAGATATGTATGTGTGGGTATATGTGTGTGGTGGTGTATGGGTATGTATGTGGTGTGTGTGTGTGTGTGTGTGTGTGTATGCATGCATGTGTGACGTGAGCCATGGTATTAACTTGGAGGTTAGGGGACACCTTGGCTCTTACTTTCGACCTTGCTGCCTACCATTCTGTCTTAGGAGTGCTGGGATTACAGATGTGTTATAGCATCTGGCTTGTTAAGTGGGTGCCAAGGGTTCAGTTTGGGTCAGCAGGTTTGTGTGGCTAGTGCTTTTACCTGCTAAGCCACCTCCTTGGTCGCCTACCTTAATATTTGAGGCAGAATCTCTCACTGAATTTGGAGCTTGCTAATTTGGCTAGACTGGCTGGGAAAGCCTCAGCAATCCTTCTGCTTCTGTCTTCTAGCGCTGGGACTACAGGTACACACAGTGCTGGGACCACAGGTGTACACAGCGCTGGGACTACTGGTGCACACCACCACAAGTTTTTTCAATGGTTACTAGGGATTTGAACACAGGTCCTCAGGCTTCTACAGCAAGTGTTTCCCCCACCGAGCCAGCTGTCCAGCCCCAAGAACAGAGCGTTACATAAATAAACATTTGGGAAAAAAAAAAAACCAGGCATGGTATTACACAATTATAATTCCCAGGCTTGGGAAACTGAGGCAGGAGGCTTTTGAGTTTGATGCAAGGATGGGCTATACACTGAGAATCTGAAAGTAAGAAGAGAAGAAAGGTTTCACTGATTTAAAATACCATGGCGGGAATATTTTTTTCTAAACATTAGAGAGCCCTCTTAGAAAGTGGAGTAGAATTCAAAGAGAAGCAAAATAGACGGAAAAGGATCACAACCCAGTGCTCAGCCTAGAAGGGGCAACATTAAATGTCAGGAGTTCCACACTGCCAGAAGAGCTCAGTGGAAGAAGTAACGAAGTCCTACAAGGAAACTCTCCAGGACCAAAAGATGGGAACTTCCAATCCCTGAACAATGAATGCAAAAATTATTACAGCGGGGCACATCACCATGGGATTCCAAAATGCCAAGAATAAAACAGATATCCTGAAAGCTTCTGGAAGCTTCCTGGGGCGGGGGTGGGGGAGGGTGTTGAATGAGGCGAGGCGGGAGTCAACTTTCTGATGGGAACCGAGGAGGTTCCCCTCAGTTCCTGTGAAACATGGAGAGGTTCAGACTTCCTTCTTAAAGGCATTTGCAGCTTGGCATCCTATATCCAGTCAGACCAGCTAAGTATGAATCTACCTCCTCACATCATCTCTCCTCCCTCCTTGGTATTAGATCAAAGACCTGTAGCTGCCTGTTTCCCTCAGGCCATGCTCCCCGCCTCTCTTTCTCTGGGACCGATTTGATAAGAAGCTTTGCTGTGGCCCTGCATGCTCTCCATCCTCCTTACCATTGTAAGATGTGCTCACAGTCCTACCCAGGCTCTCCATCCTCCTTACAGTGGTAAGATGTGCTCACAGTCCTACCTAGTGCCTGCTTTCATGACTCCTAGCACATAGGTTAGGTCAGGCAAGGTCACATGGTGTGGGACTCACCCTGGTGCCTTGAAACCTTCCAAGACAGAAAAATGCCATTTGTCATCAGAATCTGAAGGGAACCAAAGACCTAGAGGTCCCGATATCATCTAGTAGCTCCCATGTCTGCTCATAGCCACGAGTCAGTCTCCCCTGATATTCTGAGAACCGAAGAGTCTCTCTCCCTTCAAGGCCTCATTGCACTGTCTACAGTGTTCTCTCCTAAGCCCCTCCCACTCAAGGTCCAACCGTGGTTGCACACGGCAGTGACATACTCTCTCCTAATAAAGTCCTTGAAGTATAATTTGCTGTCAGCTCCTTCCAGTGAACACATTTTCTAAGTTATAGCAGCCAGGAAGTGATCAGAAAAGGCATTTATTTCCCTGAAATGGGTTTCTAAAGGGAGCTAGAAGAGACATGGAATCTGCAAGCAAGGGAATCCCACACAGGAGCAATACAGCAAAAGGCTCTGCCACCGACTCCCAGCCATCTTAGCACCTCTGCAGGAGGGAGCTGAAGGGCACAGGAGTGCCCTTGAAGACAAAGAAATTCATCCCGTTTCTCACTCTCACGTCTGCGAATGAATGGCAAAAGGTGAAGGTGAATGAATCCAGTGAAGGTTGTGTGGATGGTTTAAGGCTAGGAACAGAAAGCAGAGAGTGAACATCCCAGAAAACGACCAGCAATGACACAAGAGTCCTAAACTGTACCCAGTAGAAATGTTGTCAAAGCCCACTATTTGGCTCATTTACAAAAAGTATTTATTTAGCTATCGAATGCACAGACACATACGCACACTAATACAAATCTTACCTAGACATGTGATATATATTCTAATATACATACATATATAATGTATAATATACATGTAGTTATAATTGTGAAGGAGGAGGGAGAGGGAGCTTGCTGAAGAAGTGGAAGAGCTGAGGACAACTCCCTGTCTTCCCCACTTGAGAAATGGAGGATCAACCATAGGAATACTTTCAGAAACAGATTCACTCCAGAAGAAGCAGCTGAAATGCCTGAAAGCTTTGGGGAGCAGAAACGGGGTAGAAAGGAGAGAGCTGTGAGGACCAAGCCTTCTCATCATACATACTCAGCAATCTCTCATGTAAACATGGTGGGTTCCTGGATAATGATACAGACTGGATACCAAAAGACCCAAGTAGTTAGTTAGCCTTGAACCCCTACATGGGACGAAGGTGACTCCTGGATGCATCTCATTGCGTCAGGCTTCCACTGCCCTCCTCTGAGCTTTACCTATACAGGAGATTGGGTACCTTGATCTCTCCGAACCTGTGGCCAGGATTCCCAGAGTCTTGGTTTGTGGCTATAGTGCAGGTATATGTGGTTCAGGTAATGTTTTGGTACAGCGTGGATAGCTGCAAAGAGGGTGTGACTTCTAAGATGCGTTAACCTGCTAGGTCACGGCAGTTTTGAGGACTCACAGGGCGGCTGGGAGTTTTTCAGAGACTGCTTGAATTTCACTTGAGGTTCTGTAAACCTCCCCTCTTTGGATTCTAGCCCTTCAGTTATTAAAGAGTAAGGGGCTCAAAGTGATGGAGAGACCCCGCTGAGGAAGCAGAAGGATAACTTCTGCAAGAGTGTTTTCCAGGCTACTGTCCTGGCTGCACTGTAGAAAAGAAAGAGCATCGCCAGAATCTACTCTAATGAGGTAACATTAGCTAAGCCAAGAAAAAGTCACTGCATGTAAAATACAATTATCTGGAGAAGAACATGTAAGTACCCTTGGATACAGAACACAAAAACCAATTCTGATGAAATGAGAATAAAATTCTAGGAAAGGCAGACTGGGGAGCTAGAGGCTGTGCTTGTGCTACAAGGACAAATAGGTCCGTTCTGTAACACAGGGTTCCCTTAGTGTTTGTAGAAGGATGGCTCATAGATTCTGAAAGAGATAAGGAACATTCTGAGGTGTTCTGTGCTTGTTAAAGCAGACTGTATGTGTGCGTGTGCGCGCGCGCGCGCGCGCGCGTGTGTGTGTGTGTGTGTGTGTGTGTGTGTGTGTGTAGGCCAGAAAACAAACTTGGATGTTCTTGAGGTACTGTCCATATTTCTTGAGCCTGAGCTCATCCTGTAGGCTAGGTTGGCTCATCACTGAGTCCCAGGATATCTCCCTTCTTTCCCATCACTGTGATTACGAGCACATTTCATATCATCTGGCTTTTTATGTGAATAGTAGGAACCAAACAGGTCACCGTGCCTGAGCACTTTATTGACTGAACTACCACTCTGGCCCATGAAAATTCTTTTAAAGTTTATTTTTTTTTCTTGAGACAGGTAGATAGGGCCTGATGCAGGGAGATAGCCAACTTTTTGTTTTTTGGAGAGATTATTATGTGCTAGCCCTTGTTTTAAAGTTCTCCTTTTTAAAGTTTTTTCTTTAGTTTTTTTTTTTTAAATCCTTAAAACAATTCTACAGGATATATAATGTATGTTTGAGAGGTTAAACTCTATTTTACAAAACAGAAAATTCATACACAAAGAATTGACATATTTAGAGCTGTAGAGATGGCTCAGCAGTTAAGAGCATTTCTCTTGGAGAATTCCCTGGTTTGGTTCCCAGCACCCACATTGGATAGCTCACAATTATTGTAAATCCAGTTCTGGGAGACTGTAGTGCCCTCTTCTGGTTTCTGTGGGCAGCCGCACACATGTGATGCATATAAATACATTCAGGCAGAAATGATCATAAAATTAAAAAAATTAAAAAAAAATCTTAAAAATAGAAACTAAATTACCAGCTGAAGACTATAAATAGTAAGCAACAGCAGGTTGGGACTCAAATCTAAGGCTTCAGAATTCCAAGCGCTTAGCATGCCTATGTCTATAGAATTAAAAATTTAAAAATACATATCAACATGCAGAAATCTAGACAGGAAAGAAAGATCCTTCATCGTTGGGGTGTTTTTTATTTTTTGTTTTGTTTTTTGTTTGTTTGTTTTGTTTTTAAAGGACTACTACTATATTGTATTTAGTTTTTTGCTTTCTGTAGATTCCGAGTCAGGCTTCCTGAATTCAACTGGGAAAAGTTAAGTTTCAGTTCAGTACTGAAGTTTTCTCTGAAGATGTGTTTCAGAAATCAGATCCCGGCTCCTCCCTTGTCTGCCATTTATCTTAGACCTCAGGAGGTAAAAGCAGCTTGTGCTGCAACATGGCCACAGAGAAGATGGCAGTCGAACGGTAATAAATAACACTATTGACGCGTGGGCCCCGTGCATCAGGAAAAAAAGGAAAACCACTCATGGCTTTAAATGGCAGAAACACCACATCTGTGCATATATTCACCCTGGATCTAATGCAAGTCTTTTAAGATCCCCGGCTCCGAGACCGAGAATGGTGAGTCAGTGGGGAGGGGAGAGAGCAGAGATAAAAATAGAGATGTTGATTGCATTGTTACTAATTCAGCCCAGCTCAACTGCTCCAGCCTGGTGAGTCAACAGGAGCGGTTCAAAGACAAAAAAAGGAGAGGAGCGGGATGCTCTGTGCCGCTGAGCAGAAGGGACACGGTCACATCAGCACCTCTCCGACTAAACAGACCCGTGACACTCAGGCTGTGTGGTGTGAGTTCAAAAATGAACAAGTGGAAAGTAGCGAGGGACAAAGTGGACGCAGATCGATGGACAGCAGAGCTCTGACCCTCTGGCGAAAAGCTGCCTTTTGTAAGAATCCTGGGCCGTGGGGGATGGGCGGCAGAGCTTGCGCTTAGAGGCCAACTTCCACTCTTCAAACACAGTATTGTTTTCTCTGGGGCATAAGGCTTACTGCCATTCCAGACTGGTCTCCATGGCAGCAGGGGAGGAGGGAGAGGAGAGGAGGAACAGATGGGGGTCACGGAAGTCTTAATTCTCATGCAGGGGTCCTCCTTGCCAGCCCCTTTCTCCTCGAGGACCTGTGACACGTTGCACCTTCTCAGGGGCCCAGGAAGCCTATGGTATTGGTTCAATTCAACTGGCTAGACCTTGGGAGCCTACTTTGTGCTGGTCTTTTGCCTCTAATTGGCAGTAGTGTCTGTTGAAAATGGTCAGCCTCTGCTTGGTTGGAAAGCTAAAAATGAGGAAAAGGCCTCGCTTCTATTCCTCTAAGCTTTATCTTTTCCCCGTCCTAGACTCTAAGCATCGGTGCGCCACACTGATGGGGCGCACGGACAGGAGGGAAGCACAACTGCTTTCTCGCGCTACACGCTAACCTTACATCATCACCCTTCGAGGGAATGAGGTAGTCCCTCTGTAGCCTTAGAGTTTCTGGGCCGGTCTCCCTCTTTCTAGTTCCTTGCACGTGTATGATACTGCAGGATCGCGCTAGGTCAGACACCAGCCATGATGGTCCTCTGACTGTCTTCAAGGGTGGCCTGAAACCATTACTTGGGATTCAAAATCTGCCTTGGCTGGTTTTCCTCACTTCTGATACTCAAGTCTATTCTATCCTTTGATACGGCCTCAGGGGAACATGAAAAGCAGAATGAATGAATGAATGAACGAACGAACGAACGAACGAATGACAAACCAGCAAACAGACCCCAAAGAACTCATTTCTGTCTCATCTCCATCTTTTGTTTCAAGTTGTCACCATATCTTTCCCTTGATAATAAATTTTCTCCTGCCCTTTACCTGCAATTTCTACCATAGCTCAAAGGTTCATAGCTCAAAGGTGCCACCTACTTCCTAGAATTCAAATGCAATGCAGGATGTTTACCTCTATTCTCTCAGGGCCTGGGGCATCAATGTCACTCTGGTTTTAAAAGCCGAGAACCTGGGCTTCAACCAATACATCCCTCTCCCTCAGGCTCCATTTTCCAATATCAGCAAGGCCCTTTCTGTAGACTCCAGGGCTCAGTGTCTATTGTACTGAATTCCATTCACTTTCTCCTGTCTCTCTATTTCTTCTCACCCCATTCTCTCAGCCTTCAAATTATAGGACTAGAGTTGCTTTCAGATATGTCTCTCCATGTCCACTCCCCTCCACCAGCTGTGTAGTCAGAGGGAGGTTTTCAAAATGCAAATATAACTGCACCATAACAGCCTGCCTGTAAGTCTTCAGCGACTCATCTTTGCTGTTAGCACAGTGGGTAGAATCCTGGAAGTGACCGGACCCCAGACTATTTTCCAGCTTCACTTCACGTCACTTTTCCCTGCTTATGAGCTGTGTCCCTTCAAGCCCTAAGACATCACGACATGACATACTCTAGTCACCATGTTCTGCCTCAGCCCATCCCTACATCACCTCTGAGGCTTCAAACTTCAGAGTTCCCAAACTTCAGAGTCCATCCCAATCTCCTAGCCGTCTCACTATCTTATTGCACAATATTGTACAATACTATCTTATCACATAATAGTGGAATTTTGCTTCGTTGTATAATGTACACTTCTGTCACTCATGGTAACAAGGCTGGAATGGGGGAAATAAGTCAGGAACAGAACAGCATCGTGTTCGCACATACACGGAAGCTAAAGAGTTGCTCTTGTAGAAACAGAGAGATAGGATAATGGTTGCTTGAGCCTGGGATCCGGAGCAGGAGGGATGGGAGAGGATGCTAATGGCGGCAGGAGTGCTACTTTAGGAGGGCCCTTCAGGAGGCAGTAACTTTATTCTGTAGCACTGTGGTACAATAGCAACTGACAGCCATTCCATAAAATTTCAAAATGGCTGACACAAAGGATTCTGGCTCTTCCCCAGAGAAGGAGGTGACCTTTGTCTGAAGTGACAAATATGACAGTCACCCTGAATGGATCATTATATATTGTATGCATGTGTTGAAATGTCACACCGTACCCTGTATGTATGTGCAACTACTATATGTTAATAAAAAAAAAGTAAAAACATTAAAAAGCAAACACACAAATAGAAATAGGTATGGTGGCACATGCCTGTAATCTCAGCATTTGGACGGCCAAGGCAGGAGGACTGCCATGAGTTTAAGGCCAGACTGGAATACAGAGTGAGGGTCGATCTTGAAAACCCAAGGTGATAAAGTACAGAAGGAGGGACTGGAGATATGGCTTGATGGGTAAAGCACTTTCCACACAAACCTGGGACCAGAGGTCAGATCCCTGGCACCCACCAAAAAGCCAAGGGGGTGTGACAGCCTGCCTGTAATCGCAGAGCCCCACAAGAGGAGACAAGGGATCCCTGGGGTAAGCTAACTTGCTAAACCACCTTAGCCAGCAAGCTCTGGGTTCAGCATCCATCTCTGCCTCAGTCAATAAGGTGGAGTTTGATAGATGAAGACACATGAGGTCAACTTCTGGGCTCTACATGCACTGTGCATGCTTGAGTATATCCAGAACATACATACTCCTCCGCCACATGTATACACACATGCACGTGCGCGCGCACACACACACACACACACACACACACACTGGAAGTAAAAAAGATTTCTCAAACTTAAAGAAACAAAGCTGGCCAATGACCACTGCTGACTATCTGGTTTCAGTCACTTAGAATTCCTGAAGGTCCCCTATGTGATGCTCCAGCAGCTGGGCCTGGAACACCACTTCCAGGGCTGTCACCACTCTGGTCTTCAGAGCCTCAGAGAAACCTTTCTGGCCAGAGCCCCATCTCCCTCCACTGTTTATTAGAATTCACAGCTCTGTGTCTTTTCTTCACAGCACCCACTTTTTGAAGACTATAACCAAGTGTCTGCTTGCTTGGTTCACTGCTGTCTGTTTCTGTGGTTACTGATATAGGCATGAAGTTTGGGGCAATTTCCACTTTCTGTCCCCAGCGTTTACTAGGTATCTGGCACACAGCGTATGATCATAAATATGTATCTAAGCAAGAGTAACCTCGTGAATGACGTTTTCTGTAGTCCCTGAGGCTATGCCATCACTACCTCCCGTTACACTAGAAAAAGCCAGGCTCACCGGAATTGATTTATTTTCTAGGTTCCTTGGAATAGGAAAATGGTCAAATACCCCTGAATATCAATAAGAGCTGGAGAAATCACTGCAAAATATTCTTTTACCCATCATGATGCCCACTTCCTTGAGCTGGGACAATCTAATAATATAATGCACGGGGAGGAACGTAGTGTAGAGCCTAGGTCGCGGCCCATACTCAACAATGTCAGCTATCGTTATAGAACAGACTTCACGACTAGGGCCTCTTAGCTCCTCCTAACTTCAAAGACTCCATCTTAAGGTCACAGTCCTTGAGATTTTTAAGAATCTGAAGCATAGAACGACACATGTGAACTGTATCAAGTTGGAAGTTATGTAGTATGTTGAATATATCCAAATGTAGTGTTTATTGAGTACCTGCTGTTTGACCTGCCCATGGAAGAACAGGAACCCGTCCCAGCCCCTTCCTGTTTCACATCCCCTCTCTCCCCTCGCCTATGCTGCTCCCGGCAAACTCGCTTGGGGACTTGGGGTTGGTGATACAGTGTTCGTCTGGCACGAACGAGGCTTCCGTTATAGTCCTTAGCACTGCCACAAACCAAAATCAAACAGGTAAACGCCAGCTAAAATGTGAGGCAAAATGAAATCACCACTAAACAGGGGAACTTATGAACATCTGGGAAAATAATTTCTCGTTCTGTTGGTATCTGGTCGTACCAGGGCAGCAGGGAGAAGTCTTGGTGGCCATGGACAGCCGCGAGTGTTCCAGGCTATCCAGGTGGAGAGAACTTAGGGGCTGCAGTTCTGACTCCCTGCAGTGTGTGGGTCCCTGAGGGAAGAGAAGAAGCTCTGCACCTTCAGTGATCCCAGAAGGTAGGAGGGAGAGGAGGCAGAGAACAACCACAGGCAGCTTATGTGAATCCTTGGATGTGAGACTAAGAGGTAGGTTGGTCCCTCGGCAGCTTCTTTCCAATTCAGAAGCTTCACAGCCTCTCACCACATTACCTCATCAACTTTGGCTGAGGGAGTGCATCTATGGTCATTTAGATGGCTATACAGGCAAGACTAGCTCCACTTTCGGGGGTTATTTTCTTCTAACTGGTTGTATGGACACTAGTGACCTGGTCATATGTGGAAGAGACCTTTTTCTGAACACTCCAGCATTCTCAGAGAGAGGATGATGGAAGCAAGATTAGCCGAACCCTAGGGTAATGAGATCGCTTTCTTACAAATGCTGGACTCAGACTTCTCCCTAATTTAATCCTGCCCAGCTAGGAAGACATTTCCCACCTGACCCTCCTCTTGGCATTTTTATATGCTAAATCAAAAGTCCTTGCCGTACAAACTAGTTTCCACTGATACCAGATTTCCCATGTGTTGAGGAATATGCTCTTTTTTCTGCTCTGATCCCTGTGATATTAAGATAATATTTTGAAGACTAGACTTTCTCATCTCACTCCCAGTGCTGTTCAGCACTGAAAGCGCTAGGTCCTTCCATCTCCCACCCCATTTTTAGAGAAATGATCTTCTTTACTCTCATGCTGCCCCAAGAAAGCCCTGTGGAAGGTTGGTGGTAGAGTGGTCCTCACCACCGCCAAAAAGCCAAATCCAAGCCTAGTCGGGTAGGTGGCACGCTTCCACATCTGCATCTCCAAGCTGATGTGTCTGTCATCCAACTGGCTAACTTCTCTCAATATCTTGGCAACAAAGCAACAGTCACACAAATGGTACCAGCCCCTCCGCAGCTTTCTGTTGAAAGAGACTACTTTTGAAGGGCCGTGGAACTACACAGATAGAGAGCTCACATCTGAGGGTAACTTTCAGTAAAGTGTGCTTTAAGGTCAAGAAAAAAAACTAAAGAACTATAAAATGATTTCAACCCTGATGTTCAGGTATTCTATTATTTATTAAAAAAACAAACCCTGTGTGTGTGTGTGTGTGTGTGTGTGTGTGTATGTGTGTGTGTGTGTGTGTGTACGGGTGCCACAGCATGTATGTGGAGGTCAGAGGACAACTCAGGGGTGCTCTCTATTTTCTCCTCTCACCATATGGAACTCAGGGACTGAATGCAGGTCTCTGTGTTGGCAGTGCATGCCTCTACTGCAGAGAATTGCATTGGCTCCTATTCTGCCCTTTTAGTGAGAACTTAAGTGGTACTTAAGAAAAATCACTTTTCCCATTGTTGAGTTTTTCTCTAGGTTCCTTCTCAAAATTTTTAGCCCAGATTTAATGGTGAAAAAAAAATCTGCATTTTTTTATTCCATTAAAATCAAACTGTTTACATCTTTGTTCTTTAAGATATTAGATCTGCCAGATGTAATGACTCACATCTGAGATCCCAGCACTGGGGAAGCTGAGGCAGTAGGACTGCTTTGAGTTTGAGGTCAACCTGGGCTACACAGAGATCTTTCTTCAAAAATCTCTAAAAGAAAATGGGGGGGGGGGGGGGGTTGGAGTACACTTTCTTTTTTTTAATTTTATTTATTTAATGTCTGAGTGCTTTGCTGCATATGCATGCGCCTGCCTAAAGAGGGAGTCAGATCCCATTACAGATGGTTGTGAGCCGCCATGTGGCTGATGGGAACTGAACTCAGGACCTCTGGAAGGGCAGCCAGTGCTCTTAACCACTGAGCCATCCCTCCAGCCCTGGAACACACTTGGATGATGACTTGGATCTGTCTTTTCCTGGATTGCAATCCTAACTAGCTCCAAATAAATATATTTTTCTCTGCCCTTTAAAAAAAAAAGAATAAAAACATTAGAATTACTGTTTTATAATTTTCCTTTCATCACTTACTGTACACATGGACCCCAAGGCACTAAGCATCATTTTATGGTACTTTAATAGCAGCTTAATGTCCCATAATTTATTTAGCTAAATCTTCACTTTTATCCATGTAAGACCCTCCCTCAATTATTTACAGCTACCAATGCTGTGATGACTAACATGTCAACCACATGAATTATTTTCTTTGTTCCCTTCCCTTTCCCTTCTTTTCCCTTCCCTTCCCCTCCCTCCTTCCTCTCCTCCCCCACTTTCTTCCCATGCCCTTCCATTTTGTTTTTTCCTTTCTGTGGGAGGTGGAACTGAGCCTTGTATATGTCAGACAAGCATCCCGCCATGGAGCTGTATGCTAGCCTTCATTTTTACGTTATTGTTCTGTGACCGGGTCTCACTGAGGGGCCCAGCTAGCCTGACCCTTGCTACAATTCCCCAAGTATTAGAGATCATAGGCCTGTGCCACCAGGCTTAGAATAAATACATGCCTAAAATCACATCTCTGCTCAGTTGTTTTATCTGTTTGCTGGTTGTAGCAGTGCTGTGGATGGAACTCTGGGCCCTGCATCCTCGTCAGGCATTTTACCACTGAGCCACATTCTTAGCTCCATGAATAGCTTTCTTAGAGTCACCAAGTCAAGCACTTGGAGGATGCTGAAGTACAACGGACAACAAGTGAGGTGCGAAGAGGACAGATAGGTGGCTTTTCTAGAATGACTCTAGAATGCTCTAGAATGACAAAGCCATTATTGCTGCTCAGCATAATGTGAGTCCTCATTTGTGACCCGAAGCCAAGACAACACTTTTGGAATGGTTTTGTGTCTCTTGTCAGCATTTCCAGATGGCAGGAAGAGAGCGTCTGCCACAGACCTTCCTAGCTAAGCCGCTGGTCTCCTCACTAGGCTGTGCAGGGTTGTGAGGTAAAGAGACTGGCACACAAGTGAACAGGTGACATTTTGGGGTGTAGATATCACCATCAGTTTCATCACCACCACCCCCACCATCTTCATTACTGTCCCCACCGCCATGATGACAAGGGTTAGAGGCCCTAGAAACAAGGGCTTGGCGACTTGAGAGGACCGATTCTGGAGCTGTCCCTGACTCCGCGGTTAGCACGGAGTTCCTGCTGGAGATCTAGACAGAGAGGCCTCCTGCCAGCCAGCCTCACACGGTATCTCAGGGCAACAGGTTCACTGCCGGAAAAATGTGCCCTCGTGCTTTCCAGTCCCAGGAGGCCCTTTATTGGCCCTAGACATATGGCCAGGCCACACGTTCTCCATCCTTAAGCTCAGCATCTGCTCTGTCAGGAGAGGGCTTCCCTTGAGCTTGTTCCTTTCACTGACCACAAACAAGCAGAAAGCAGCTGTAGGGCAGCAGGCAGACACCAGGATCCCGGCTGGATGGCTGCCGACGTGGGATGGTGTGGGCCCCTTCCAGGGTCTGCCCCACATGTCAAACCCAAACCAGGCAGGGAGCCAGTCACCCCCATCGCAGTCTCAGAATCGGAAATCAGAACTGCTTTTTACTTTTTCACTAGACTGGGACTATCAGCGTTACAGTGGCACAGAAAGCACACAGCCCAACAACAGCAGAGGTGTGCCTGGCGTGACAGGGGTGGGTGGGCAAAGGAACACACAAGAGAAGGAAAAGCAGAGCTTTAGAGTTAATAAGACGGCCCCAACAGAAGGCAGGCCTGGGCAACTTGGACAACTGCATAGTTTCAAGCTCATCCTCCTTAGAATATCAATACGCGATCCCTTGTCAATCAGATCAGACAAAATGAAACAGCCATACCTCCGAATTCATGATTATGATCATTGTCAAGAGGTTGCAGGGTAAATAAATTATCTCGAAGGCAGAAGAGCAGGTCTAGAATCCAGCCAAAACTCCCAGGGGTGTGTGTGTGTGTGTGTGTGTGTGTCTGTGTGTGTATGAGTGTGTGTGTGTGTCTCTGTGTGTATGAGTGTGTGTCTGTGTGTGTATGAGTGTGTGTCTGTGTGTGTGTATGAGTGTGTGTGTGTATGAGTGTGTGTGTGTATGAGTGTGTGTGTGTATGAGTGTGTGTGTATGAGTGTGTGTGTGTGTGTGTGTGTGTGT
>JADRCD010218936.1:0-12792 GCA_019843815.1 Montemys delectorum
AAATTCGATCATCAATAGGAGGAAAGGACCTTGGACTTGTAAGGGTTTTGTGCCCCAGTGTGGGGGAGTGCCAGGGCCAATAAGTGGTATAGAGTGGGGTGCCAGGCATGGGGATAGGGGAGGCAACAGGGGTTTGTTCTTGTTGTGTTTGTGTGTTTGTTTGTTTGTTTGTTTTTTGGAGAGGAACTGGGAAAGGAGAAATTTACATGTAAATAAAGAAAATATCTAATAAAAAAATCTTATTAGATACGATACCTGTTCTATAGTGAATACAGTTCAGGGACATATAACATTTTAATTGTCGTGTACTGATTTAATCTTCTTTGTATCCTCATTAATTAATTAATTAGCTTGTCCATTACTTCTGTTTTTTTTCTACAAGAACATGAATTCTGAGCTCTATCATAATTATACTAATTTACACATCCACCAATAGGATGAATAATCCTCATTTGACAACATCCTTACAATACTTGTTACCTTATAATATTTCTAGTAGTGATGTCTAACTTTGAATTGAATAACCATGAGAACAGGAGATAATTTTTCCTACATAAATTTTCTTTTGTCAATTTTCATTGTTTGTTTTTATTCTTAGCAGATGATTACCTGTAAATTCTTCAAATTTTGTACCACATTAAATTATAGATTATTTGTTAAGTAAAGCTGACTTTGTTCTACCAAGCCTTTGATGAAAATAAATGAACATTTTCCTTTTCTGTGCTATGTAGAGGCTTGGGTTGGATGATTAAAATGATTGACGATAGGACCAAATTTTTGCCTGGGAAACATATTTCTATATGATGAAAATATTTTTCTTCTGGTTTATAGAGTTTACACTTTAAACAATGATTATCAACTTAAATCCTTAGCATTTAGGTAGGTGAAATAAAGAATAAAAGGGGCTCAAGGCTTATTAATATTTTATTACTTTGAAGAATGTGATCTTATTTTACAATTTATATAACATGATGTTTTGCGTATTCAAATTATGGACAAAATTTTATAACTTCCTATAATATATTAGTAGAAGACCTTTAAATGTAAATCAGCTTACTGTACTGAATGACAATAATTTACAAGCGTTATTTTGTTTGTAAAACAAACATTTTTCATAATATGATATCATTATTATTCCAAAATTATTGCTGAGCTTTTTAAAGTTGTTGATTCATTATTTTTCATTTTTAAAAGCCTTGATTAATTATATTTGGACCAATAGTCTATGCCTTTCTTTAAATTTCTCTGTTCTGTATTTCAATGTTAAAGCTATGTCATATAAAGCTCTAAATTTACAATAATCTCATCTCTCTAAGAATAACTGATTGGAAACACCAAATGCAAATGTGCCCTTTGCAAAAACCTGATTCCAAAGAAAGCAGGAAAGTAGTTAATTCCTCAATTTTGTACTATAAATACATGATAGACACATTAAGAGTTATAATTAAACTCAATGGGCTCAGTACTTTAATTCAATAATGAATTAAAAACTCAGACTCCTAGAGAAGTTTGCATCAAAATGGTGTAAGAGAGAAAATGTTTGATTGCATTAAAAATGAGCATGCTGAATCACAAGACTGTTACTTTCATGAAATTTTGAGATAATGCAGGGAATCAGCTCTACTCACTCTGTGTCTACTGTTTTCAATTATACTTCATGTTTGCCAATATTCATTCACTTAACTTTAAATTGAACAATCCTTACAAATTATTATGAACTTAAAAGAATCATTGAGCTAACAATTCCATATTTAACAGAAATAAACTATGTGAGGCTATCATGGAAAATGACATTAGTAAATACAATTTAATTCCTACCTATGGCAAACTATACATCATCTCTATGTATGTAGCATACTAAAGAATTTATTTTACAAAACATGAAAATATTATATGAACAAACACATAAATGTAATATAAACTATAAGGATATTTTGCTGTGATTTACTATTTCTAATAATAAGTACCTTTCTGAAAATTCGTAAGTGAATTGCCTTTTAACTTAAACTATTATAAAATTTAAAATATAGTCCATTAAGATTTGTAAAGTTTATAAGGATATATGATAGAATTTCAAAGCTTCCTGTGTTTATTGCATTATAGCCTTAATTATGCAGTCTAAGATTTTATCATAATCTTTTAAAACTGATCTAGATACAAGACCTTTAGCTCAAATTATTTTTCTAACAAGTATGTGTATGAACCAGCACTTTGTATCACTGTTGATGATTTACACATGAGTCTGTAATTTACCTTGAATTCTATTAAAATAAAAACAAGATTGATACTGTATTGTCTATATGCTATAATATTTCAATTAAAATGAGTGGTAAAAAAAGTAAGATTTTAAAGTTCCACTTTTTTTTCCATTACAGAAATATCATTTTCTGAGAATAATAAAGCAATGTTAAAAGATATTTTTTTTTGCAATTTGTTTTACTTTTTCAAACTATAATTAGATAATTTCTTCTTCCCTTTTTGCCCTTCAACCAATGCCTTCCATAGACTCCTCATGCTCTCTATTAAATTCCATGAGATCATCAGATTCCCACTATTGCTCTGTAGAAATATACTTGGAATTGTGGATGTCTCTGTTTGCCCTTGCTAGACAGGCATATTTGTCTGCGCAGTACCATCTCTGTAGATGCTATAGATGCTCTGTTAGACTGAAAAAAGGATCCTTTTTAACAAATCATGTCCCAGTCTTGCTCAGCTGAGTGGTTCACACCTTTAACGCCAGAATCTGGAGGCAAAGGCAGGTAAATATCCATGGGTTAGAAATGATACTAGTCTTCATAGGGGTTCCAACCCAGCCAAGGTATACTAGTGGGACAATATTAAAAAAAAATCTTAATTTTAATTATAACATAGTAACTATGATGATAATAATAATCCAGTTTTAATTTTACTGCTAAAATACATATTATTTAAACAGAAATATGTTCATATTTTGCATATTTTGTTTAATGGTTATTAGTGTACCATGTCATTAGAAATAGCACATAAAACAAAATTTACCAATATTTGATTATTTCTTGTCTTTCTGAATGTTGTCTCATATTTACATGTAATAAAGTTTTGTTTTCTTGTCTTCATTTTATTTCAGAAAAAAATCTAGCATGTTTAACTAAAGGAAGAGTATCATTCTAGAGATTTAAGTTTATTGAGATATTCTAAAACACAAGTCTGTAATTTTAAAATTAATTCCAGTCTACGTACTTCTCTGCAATTAATGACCTTCTAAGGTGATGACCTCAGTCTTGATTGCTTGCTTTGCTTTTATTGAGATAAACGTCACTCTTCTTCGTACAACAAGTTTTGTTTTGTAAATTTCAATTTGACAAAGGAAATTAAAGCTACAGTTTGTAAAAAAAAATTTTAAAGAAAAGATTTAAATATTACTGAGACCTTATATAAAATATCTAGAAAAGTCAGTAACTTAAAAATATATGATACTGTTGTAGGAAATTCAAGTTTATATTTCCCAAGTAATTATTTAAGTGGTCAAATATTCAAATGAAAAATAAATTAATAGGTAATAAGATAGAAATTGAACAGTCTCTGTTATACAAATCTTAATAAGCATATTTTTGAAAAACCTTTTGCTAGTTTAACTATGCAATATAATATGGTGTTTTAGAGGATAATTTAATTTAACAAAACTAAAATATACATGTAATAATTTATTGTACATGACAAATACTCAATTTCAAGTATACTTATATATTTTACATTTGTTTTTGTAATCATTCTTTGAAAACATCATACAATTTCTTGGGTTATTGTTTTTGTTTTGTTTTTGTTTTTGTTTTTTGAGACAGGGTTTCTCTGTGTAGCCCTGGCTGTCCTGGAACTCACTCCTTAGACTGGGCTGGCTGGCTGCGAACTTAGAAATTCGCCTGCCTCTGCCTCCTAAGTATTGGGATTAAAGGCGTGTGTCACCACTGCCCGGCACAATGTCTTTAATAACATCCTTTATATAACTATTCCCAATTAGCTTCTCCTTCCATGCCCTCCACATTTCTGTGTCACTGCTTAAAAAAATATCCCTGAATACCTGTTTGTGCTACCCACATATTGAATATGAATTAACTAAAATTGTTTTTAACTGCAATACTATGCTTCATGAAAACTGATTTGAAATATTTAGTAATATTGAAATAATTTAAAATTATTTCTGATTTTTTCTCTCTACTATTCAAACCTATACATATTCATATCCTTCTATGTTTTTCTGTGTGCAAAGAAATAAGAAAAATTAATCTAGAAAAACAATGCTTTAATTTAACTTAAACCTATTCCTTGCTTTCACTTCATAAGAGGGTTATGTGACACCACCTACCCATGCTCCATCCTTAAAAAGGAGTTTGCAGCCTAGACAGAAAGCATCAAAGAGAACTTCTGAAAATTGTGATAGGGATGCTGAAATGTAGTTCACCACAACTGATGGCTTCTGGAATGCATGCAGGTGATGAAAGACTGTTTTCTTTAAGCAGAAGGCCACTGAGAGTTTGAACATGCTGCATTGAATATATCGGAAACACAAATTGGACTTAACTAATATATCTTTTAGTTCTGGAACTCATGGTAAGCCACATGCTCATATGCTTACTGTTTACAGCAAACACATATGCATAATTATCTAGGTCCAGAAATTTGTCTGTTTCATTCTGCTGACTTAGAAAATGGCTGTCTTGTGTTCCAAGACATTAGATTGAAACTAAATTAAATACTATCACGGAGTTTGAGAACTGGAAGGAAGTCTGTATTTGTTTTCTATAAGTTCATATGAGACTGTTAGGAAAAGAACCAAATGAGGCCTGTGGACATAAAATGAATATCGATGTAACAGTAATATTTAGCTCCAAACCCATAAGGAGAAATGCAGTGGAATAATAATGCACAGTTCCTTGTTTGGGGACACAAATATCATGTTTTGAGAATAGTTCTGTAAAACCTAGAGTCTAAGGAGACCACTTTATCTATCAATACATAGGACAATATCCCAGCAAAAATACTGATAACGATGGAGTCAAAATACAGGATGTTTCTGTGAACATAAGGATCCTCTATTTTGTATTCTTCTATTTTTCCATCAATTTATTTATTCATGTTACTTCCTGATTACAGCAATACTCCCTCATCTAGGTCCCTCCTCACATATTCTCCCCCCTCCTCCAACTCATCTCCTCAGAGTGAGTGAAGCCTCCTACCCTGTATATCCCCCCTGCATGGTACATTAAGCCTCTTCAGGGCTAAGTGCAACCTGTTCCACTGAGGCAAGACATGGCAACCCCACCACGAAAAGTTATTCCACAGACAGGCAACAGCTTTAGGAATACCCCTGCTTCAGTTGTCAGGGAATCCAGATAAAGATCGAACTGCACATCTGTTAGATGTGTGCAGCAGAGGGTGGGGAATGGGTAGGTCCAGTCTGTGTATGCTTCTAGGTTGGTGATTCAGTTTCTGAGAGTCCCCCAGGGTCCAGGTTAGTTGCCTCTGCTGGTCTTTTTGTGAATTTCCTATCCCCTCTGGCTCCCTCAGTCCTTCCCCCAACAAGCAGGAGTGGTTGAGTTGGTGAGCAGGAGGAGGGGAGATAGGATAGGGAGGTTTTGGAGAGGAAACAAGTAGGAATAACATTGGAAATGCAAATAAAGAAAATATTTAATAAAAATAAATAAATTAAAAAAAAAAAAAAGAGTCCCCAAGCTCTGTCTAATGTTTGGTTCTGGGTCTCTGCATCTGTTTCAGTAAGATGCTGTGTGGAGCCTCTCAGAAGACAGTTATGATAGGCTTTTATCTGCAAGCATAACAGAGTATCATTAATAGTGTCAGGAACCAGTTCTTGCCCATGTGATGGGTCTCAAGTTAGTCCAGTAATTGATTGGCCATTTCCTGAGTCACTGCTCCACCTTTGTTCCTGAATTTCCTGTAGACAGGATAAATTTGGGGTTGAAAGTTTTGTAGGTGGGTTGATGTCCTTATCCCTCCACTGGGGGGGATCCTGCATCACAGTAGGAGGTGGCCTCTTCAGGTTCCATGTCCTCACTGACATGAGACTTGGCTAAGACTATCTCCGTAGACTCCTGGGAACCTCCTCCACCCCAGGGCTCTAGGACATCGTAGAAATTTCCTCCAACCCACCCCACTCCTGGACTCTCCTATCTTTACAACCTGCTTCCTTTTTACCCATAATCACCACATTACTGGCAGTGTTTAATCATTTCTCTGTTTCTAGAATTTTGCCATTTATGAACATATGATAGCTATATTATAGGTTGCTCAGTGAGTAGGACTGCTTGCTGGGCCAGTAGTGGAAGTGAGTTCTAATCATCAGCATTTATCTAAAACTCTATGAATTCCTGTGCATGTTACAGTAACCATACTGACTAGGAAGAGAAAGAGAAGAGAAGAGTACTGCTTTGTTGTGTTTACAGAAAATACACAGTCATTCATACAAATGCAAACTCATAAGCATGCACGCACAATGAAGTAAAGTGTTAGGTGGCTGTTAAAAATTGGCAATTGCTCAGTCAGTATTGTTCCCTACAGGTGTATAAGGTAGCATAGGTACCAATGAATGATTACCGCCTACTGACGATGATAACAGCCTTCAGTCCACCATATGAATGGATCGTGGTATCCCTATGGTCATCCACCAAAAGGCAAGTACTGTAATTTTGTCTTTGTTTGCCTACTAATTGGTTGTTATTGGCTATATAACCCAGTGAAGTAATTGCCAGTAAATATCAGACTTCTGGAGAAGTATGGGCTTGTAAGAGATCTTTATGTAGTCTGGATGCAAATTAATTATCAAATTAAAATTCAGTAAACATTATTCCAAAGCTGAGTCCTTTCATTCCATTCCATTGATAATGCATTTAAGTAGCAGCTATCTTTAGTTTTGAATAAGACCCACGAATTTTCTGTTTCCTCTTTACTTCTAGACAATGCATTGTATTCCTTTAAAAAAAAAAAAAAAAACTATGTCAAGTCAAAAACATTTTTCTTTAGACTTTCTTTCAAATAGTTATGGTTTAATATTTTGAGTTAATGTCTATTATGCATTTACAGAGATTTTTAGATGGTGATAGTAAGAATTGCATGCATTTTTCTGTTTCATGAGTATATTTAGTAGCCACAGCATGATTGTGACAAAGAGACCATGTGTCTCCATACAACTGCTTAGAAACTTGACTGCACATGAATGTTGCATTCGCTTATAAATAGATCAATGTCTGGGCTTGTTTTCCATTGCTTTTTATTATTTTCTACACCATTACCATTCTTCCTTCATTATCAGCATTTCTCATCGTGATATATCATTGATATTGCCAAAATCAATGGTAGGAGTCTGCACACTTTTTTTTTTATTCTACTCCATTTGACTCTTTTATGTACTGGGAATATCTATGTAGATGATATAATCTGATGTCCCTGAAATTTCAATTGTTGAAATGAGATCATGTTATCCTAAATTAATTTATGGACAAAGACCATCATTTTTATAGAGTGCTACAAGCAAGAGACTCTATTTACTTAGAAGGCTAAGTTTGCCATTTTGTCCAGTTGTCATTGCAGAGTATTTACTCCATTTATGGTGTAACAGTACATAATCATGGTAGCCTAGCAAACAAATAAGAGGCTCCAATTGGAACTTCCAAGGGAGAAAGAAGTGCATAATGCTAATTTTGTTAGACTAGCTACAGTGGCAAAATCTTCTTGTATCAGTTATCTGTTTGCGCATTAGTATCATCCATTTGAATCTCTTTATTCAACGAGTAAATGTTTAGAAAATCCTTACCTGACTTTACCATAAATTATTTAGTTTCCCATCCATACTTATAGATGCCATTATTATCTTTTGTAAAATAAAATTGTAAAATGGCATTTAAATTAATAAGTAGAATGAATAAATCATGAGTATACACACAGATAAATTTCATAAATGAACATATTCAAGCAATCTACAATCAGATTATTAATAGAAAGTAAGCTCCCTTGTTCATCACACATGCTTCTACCAATTGATAATCTGCCATTTTATACTAAAATGCTTTGGCCAGATAATGATCATCGGATGAATGTTCATCATGAAATTTCTTCACATTAAGTAGTTTCTATCTATATATTCATTTAGTACTTTTTAAAAGGAGGAAAATCTATAAAATAAACTATGAATTTGGCAGTTCTCATTATGCAACCAAATAAATGCATTGTAGACCTTTAGAAAGCAAGAGGATAACTAGTACCACAGCTATCATCTCATTACATAAGTGGAACAGGAAGACAGCAATTTATACAGGACTTCTCCAGATACAACCATAAAATACTGACTTAACAATGTTTATATGACTTTTGTGCTTTCCATTTAAGCAAACACAGTATAATTAAGATAATAATATTACAGTAATATCCAAATGTCTCATAGTATTTAGAAATGATGTATTTATATATGTTAAATGTTAGCTTTCAAAAAAGTTATAATTAGTCCATATAATTCCAGAAAAAAAATGTTAATTTTGAGAAATCCAAAAGATAAAAACCTCATTTTTAACAGTGCAAATGACTTTGAGAGGGTGAAAAACTTCATGTCCTTCTCAGAGTTTACAATTCATACTTGAAAAGTGTTTTCGAGGGAATGACCAAGTTAACCTCAGCTCACAAGGTCTCTCTTGTCATTTGTTTTAGTTTTCTCTGCTACTTTCACATTATCCCAGTAGTTCAAACAATGAGTTTCAGAACAACATGATAGTGTACATATCCTCAATTTAATGCATTTAGAAGCCATTACTAACAGTTTTTTGTTCTTGTTTTGAAAATGTTGAAATGACCCATGAAGATATGGGGGTCATAGAGATCACTCACTTTGCTATGTCTCAATTTGTCTGATTACAAGGTGAGAACAACGTGTTTGTATACTTTGGTCTCTGGGACTTTAAGACTAAATAAATCTTAAAAGTTTTAAGGACTTCACAAGGAAGCAGGCATATAAATAGGATTAATGACATGTCTGCCAGATAGTGATGGGAAATATGTGAGACAGTGTTTCCAAATATCGAAAAAGTCAAAACACTCACTTTTATCAGCTCTTAGCAATAACCTCTAAGAAGATTAAAGACCCTTCTCTTTTGTGTAATAATCCCTAGTAGCTATTTAGCTCAAAATTTTTCAAAGAATTTGCCCAAATGACAGAAGAAGGTTCACAGTATTAAGGAAAAAAAATATATGAGTTTAATAAAGACCTATAGAAATGATGTCACAGAACAGAGTAAATAGCACTTTAAAAACTACATGTCTTTTGAAGAAAGATGAAAATGGAGCAGATGCCCTGTCATCTGTAAAAGCTGGTGCTGTTTTAGAAAAAAAAAATGTGAAAGAACTCAGAAGATCTTCCATTGCAGCCTTCATAAGAGGGGGTGTGATCTTCAGAACCAAAAGAGCAAAGCAAACACACAGAGAACATTTTCTCGATGAACAAACACTACCCTGAATGCACTAGAGCCAGAGATGACTGAAGCTATATGAGGATGTCTCAGGAAGAAGTTTTGACTGATGTTAAGGAATAGTTTGTACATTAAAAAAAAAAAGAATATGCTGCATGTTTCAGATAGGATTTAAAATGAATAGTTGTAATTTATTAACATATCATCTAATAATTAAGATGTTTCCAATCTCTTTACAGCTTAAACATATTCCAGAGCTGACGATTTTTTCAACATGAGAATTTTGCAGAGTTAAAATGAATTTGAAGTCATCTCAGGGTTTTTAAAGCCTTTTCCTAAAATACTATACAGTTCTGTTGGAAAACTGAGCAAGTTATTGGAGCGTTCCTTGCATTAGCTTCTACATAGAAATTAGGATATAAATGATGCTTAAAAGAGTGAATCTGAACTCGCAATTTATTCATTCTAGGGATGATTGTAATTTCTCTTGACAACTAAAAGCAAACACAGAAACATAAGACTCTGTCTATGGGCCACCTCAAACCCCTCCCAAGTATGGTTGCTTTCACAGTTTTTTGGACACAGGAGAAGGATGTAAGTAAGGATTTTTTTTTCTTACAATTTTTTGTTAATTTTTGTATTAGATATTTTCTTTATTTGCAATTCAAATGATATCCTCTTTCCTGCTTTCCCCACAGGGGAAAAAAACTAAAAACAAAAAACAAAACAAAACAACAACAAAAAAAAACCCTGTTCTTTCCCTCTGCCCCTGCTCATCAACCCACCCTCTCCTGCTTCCTAGGCCCAGCATTACCCTACGCTGGGGCATAGAACCTTCACAGGACCAAGGGCCTCTCCTCCAAATGATAACTGACTAGGCCATCCTCTGCTTCATATACAGCTGGAGCCATGAGTCCCAACATGTGTACTCTTTGGTTGGTGGTTTAGTCCCTAGGAGCTCTGAGGATACTAGTTCACATTGTTGTTCCTCCTAAGGGGCTATATACCCCTTCAACTGATTGGGTCCTTTCTCTAGCTCCTTCATTGGGGACCCTGTGCTCCACTTCCCTATTTGTCAGGCACTGGCAGAGCCTCTCAGGAGACAGCTATATAAGGCTCACACCTAAAGAAATGTTCAACATCCTTAGTCATCAGGGAAATGCAAATTCAATCAACCCTGAGATTCCACGAGTCAGAATAGCTAAGATCAAAAACTCAAGTGACAGCAGATGCTGGTGAGGATGTGGAGAAAGAGGAACACTACTTCATTGCTAGTGGGATTGCAAGTTGGTATAACCACTCTGAGAATCAGTTTGGTGTTTCCTCAGACATAGTATTACCTGAGGACCCACCTATGCCACTCCTGGGCATATACCCAGAAGATGCTCCAACAAGTAATAAGGACACATATTCCACTATGTTCATAGCAGCCTTATTTATAATAGCCAGATGCTGGAAACAACCCAGATGTTCCTTAACAGAGGATTGGATACAGAAACTGTGGTACATCTACACAATGGAGTACTACTCCGCTATTAAAAACAATGAATTTATGATATTCTTAGGGAAATGGATGGATCTGGAGAATATCATCCTAAGTGAGGTAACCCAATCACAAAAGAACCCACATGATATGCACTCACTAATAAATTGTCATTACCCAGAAGCTTGGAATACCCAAAATACAATCCAGAAACCACAAGAAACTCAAAAAGAAGGAAGACCAATGAGTGCATTCTGTGATCCATCTTAGAAGGGGGAACAAAATACTGATGGAAAGAGTTGCAGAGATAAAGTATGGTGCAGAGACTGAAGAAAGGTCAATCCAGAGACTGCCCCACCTGAGAATCTTTCCCATATTCAATCACCAAACCCAGACACTATTGTGGATGCCAGCAAATTACCATGGTTTTTAAGTGCTGTTTCTGTGGAAATGGAACCTTCCATCTTTTCGATTCCAGGGAGAGTGATTTTCACAGTATTCTGTGATTTTCCATGCTCTATGCTAATGACTGGTAATGCTGTCCCAATTCAAACTCCCAAATTTCTTTTTTTGAACTTTTATCCTTTCTTTTATTTTACCTTTTGTTTGATTCCTAAGATGTTTCTCACAAAACCAGTAGCCAAGAGCTTCTACTAATCCTTAAGAAATGAATGTGCCAACCACTTTACATAATCTGACTTTCTCAAGGGCCCAGGAGAGGATGTTTGCACTAATAGCTAATCAGTTGAACAGTCTTGTGTAGATGTTTGTCTGCAGAAATACTGAAAATAAAATGCATTTTTCTTAATATAAATTTCAAATAATTTCAAACATATTAACTGTATATTTTCAATTAATAAATCACTAGTAGTATTTTTTAAAATAAAAGTAGATAAAAAATAATTTTGTAGAAATCATTAAAAATCCAAGAATTATCAGTGGAAGGAAGAGGCAATATACTTTAACAATTGATTTTTGAAAATAGTTATTGATTGATTGATTATACTATTTTTTTGATGCTAAGGATTGAACTGGGGACCTACTCCATGCTTGACAATATTTTGCCTAAACTACAGACAGACCCAAAAAATAAGTAAGATATTTATCATTATAAGAGCCTACTAAGTGTGTATACCAGGTTGGCCTCGAACTCCATATCCTCCTGCCTCTGCCTCTTCAGCAAATCCTACCATCTCCACTATGTTCATAGCAGCCTTATTTATAATAGCCAGAAACTGGAAACAACCCAGATGTCCCTCAACAGAAGAATGGATACAGAAAATGTGGTACATCTATACAATGGAGTACTACTCAGCTATTAAAAACAATGAATTTATGAAATTCTTGGGGAGATGGATGGGCCTGGAGAATATCATCCTGAGTGAGGTAACCCAATCACAAAAGAACACACATGGTATGCATTCTCTGATAAGTGAATATTAGCCTAGAAGATTGGAATACACAATCACAAACCACAAGAAACTCAAGAAGAAGGAAGACCAAAGTGTGGACACTTCGTTCCTTCTTAAAAGGGGGAACAAAATACCCAGGGAAGGAGTTGTAGAGACTAACTATGAAGCAGAGACTAAAGGAAATACAATTCAAAGACTGTTCCACCTGGAAATCCTTCCCATAATCAATCATCAAATCTACACACTATTGTAGATGCCAACAAGTACTGGATGACAGGAGCCTGATATAGCTGTCTCCTAAGAGGCTCTGACAGTACATGACTAATACAGAAGTAGAGGCTCACAGCCATCCATTGAACTGAGCACAGGGTCCCCAATGAAGGAGCTAGAGAAAGAACCCAAGTAACTGAAGGGTTTGCAGCCCCTTAGAACGAACAACAATATGAACTAA
>JADRCD010218937.1:0-18823 GCA_019843815.1 Montemys delectorum
CATGGAGATTTTTACCCCAACTAGAGAAACATAAAAGTTCCTTAGTGAAGTTTGACCCAGGAGTTTCTGAAAGGGAGGAGATACTGGGAAGGAAGTGAACCAAGGATATTGTACACACTAAGCACATGCTCTTCCACTGATCTTTATGATCACATTCCAGCCCTGAGATGGGATCTTGAAGGATAAACAGGATTTAGGTGTGGATGGAGAAGACAACAGAATAAGCTAAGGCACAAAGGAAGAGCAAGAACCAAGAGCATAGATTCACTGGGAAGGAAGATAGGGAAAAAAATGGACTGAGAAAAGGCTTGTGGGAAAGGAGAAAGAACAGAGCAGAAAATAGTGCCCACAGTTACTTCTGAGTTCAAAGCTGAATCAACACCAGGAGCAGGGTTGCTGGCACAAGCCTACAACCGCACAACCTTTAGTTCCCCCCAGGTCCCACCTTCTCTACCACTGGACATAGGGAAACACAGATGTGCTGTGTCAATGGGTTGCTCTGCAGGACAAGCCAAGCTTCTCTGCAATGGAAGGCACTTCTTTATTAGTTCAAAAAGCAAGCCTGACACAGCCTGAGCTGGATCACAACAGTGGTACAACACTTGGCTCCTAACACTAATGCAGTTGTGGGCCCTTCTGCTGTGTAAGGACCTTAGTCTCCTATAGGTCTGCTTCCTCTTCTATATAGGAAGGGGACTCACTACTTGACATTCTTCTTAAAGACTTCCTGGCATTTGACAAATGTACACTACTCAGGCAGAAAGCTGTTCCCAGATATTAACAGATCAATCTTGAGTGCTCTAAAGTCTAGGTCTTGTTTCAGGCAATACTATTGTAAACTGCATCCCATCCAAGAGGAAAGACTACCTGTTTCCTATTTCTTAGGATGGTCTAACTACTTCCTTCCACACTTCAGCCTGTATACTCCAGTGTGTCCACTGGCTGTGACTTGGCAATCTCACATCACTGGGGCTGCCTGTGTTTTCCAGGCAGTATCACAGTCAACATGTGAGGTGCAGCTATCCACACAGGACTTGATTGAGAGAACAATACATTATTGGGTTCTAAATACTTTCTATACAGAGTTTAAACATGTTTAATACGTCAGCAATGTGACCATATCATAAAGATCAAAAATCATGACTTGTAAAAGAATGATTGAAATAACTAAAGATATTTAATCTAGAGAAAAAATGACTTGGGAAACACATGATAGCTACTGTAAGTACTTACTGAAAAGGGTAGCCACGGGGAAGAATGACTACTTTCTAACACCCATTAGTAAAATTAATAGAGGTATACTCTGACTTGATATAAAGGAAGATCTTTTTTTTCTTTTTTCTTTTCTTTTCTTTTTTTTTACTTTTTGGTTTTATGAGATAGCCCAGACTGAATGCAAACTTGTGATTCTCCTGCCTTGGCCTCCCAAGTGCTGGGATTACAGGTATGCACCACGATACTCAGCTTCAAAAGTTTTAAAAACTCAAGTAGTGTCCCATGTCAGTGGTTGGGAATATTTCATAAGCAGGAACAAGTAAGAGCTAGCGGCTGTCCTACTGGCAGGGTGCTTATGATGTTCCTCAGTTAAAGTTAAGTTATGAGCAGCTGCAGTCCAATAAATTACTGTCCCCACCACTGGGCCTGTGTGTTGGATATTCTAATGAGGAAGATTGGAAGGCAATACCATCAAATCCTGGAAAGACAGGAGCCTTCATGGAGACATCCCTTCCGACTCTCCAAACACCCACTCACAAGTGCTCTCAAACACACCCAGTACCTTTACTTAGCTTTACCTCCTTCACAAGATGCTCAATATGAGCAATTTGACGCCCAAGCCTAGGTTTGGCCTGAGTGTTTCTTGTGAGCCACGGTTTTAGGCATAGAACTGTTGTGGAGGGGGAGCCCCCCTACCTGCAGGGAGCTGTGACCATAGAAGTCTGTGGAAGGAGAGGGATTTAAGGAGTTTGGGGCATGTAGGCCTAAAGATTTAGGCCTGGCACCATCACTGTCCAGGAAGGGCCCAGGTCCTATGCTCTGTGCATGGGGGCCATTTGTTCTTGGCAGACTTCAATCCAAGAGTTCTGTGTGGACCAGACTAGGGATTGGGGAGAAGGCAATGGCTGCTTGGAGAGAAACCAGGCCCTTCAGTTGGAAAGGATGGTTGGAACATAGCATTGAAGTTGGCTCGGCTTTCAAGCTGTACACGGTGGGCCAGCGGGGAGGTGAGTCCACGAACAAAATGGATCCGAACCAGCCCTGACTGCCCCCCAGATACCAGCCATCCATAGGAGTCCAGGTTTGGGCTGAAACGTACCTGTGAAGAGAACAGAAAACCAAAAGAGCTTCAAAAGTTGTGTCTTTGGGAGACCCCTAACTGCATGATGCATGAGATCACCAGATCTTTAACTTCAGCAACCAGAAGGCAGAAGCAGGTGGATCTCTTGTGAGTCTGAGACCAACCTAGTCTACAAGGTAAGCTCCAGGACAGCCACTGACCCTGTATCAAAACCACCCAAAGCCAACCAACTAAATCAAAGTCACAATCAGGAGGACTGGGCGATGCGAGACAGTCAAAGAATGAAGTCTATATTCCACGACCCAGGAGAGAGTCAAGGCTGCTTTCCCTCCAGCCATGGCTGCTGCCTTTAAACATCTCATTTCACTGATCACAGAGGGTGGGAGAGATGCAAGACAAGGCTCTCACCTTGTGAATAGCTTCAAGTTGCAGCCTGTCCAGGCAAAGCTGAGAATGTCCCTCTCCTTCCTGCATGCGAAGCATCGGTTCTCTACGAAGCAGATTGTGGAAGGAACTCTGGGAAACAGAAGTGAATTCCTTAGGACTCCATTATCTAAGGTTTCTATCTCTCCTAATGTCACAATGACTAGCAGTCACAACTTACCAGATCTGTATCTTGAAAGAGCAAGTAGTGATGGTTGATGGTTTCAGTGTAGGTTCTTGCTTTGGGAGGATTGGGGGTCTCAGAGGAAGTTGAGGAGTAGTCTTGGTCTTCAGGGCTGTCCTGGTATGGTATCAGATCTGCTTTATATATAGGCTAAAGAAAAGACCCTAAAGTTAGCATCTTAAATTTTTACTTTTTATTTGTAACTGCATGTATTCACATATACCATGGGTGCATGTGAAGGTCAAAAAACAACTTTAGGGAGTCAATTCTTTCTTCCATCCTGTGGGCCCCAGGGAACAAACTCAGCTCATACAGGCTTAGTAACTGGTTGTCTTTACATGCTAAGCCATCTCTCAAAACAGATTTTAAATACTGAACACAAAGCAGAAAGGAAACCGGCTCACTGTGGCAAACTCTCAAGAACAGAAAGAATACACATACTGGGGCTGGCACAAGAACTGTAACCTGATGACCTGAGGTAGAGATAGAGACCTGACTCTCCAAAGCTGCCCTCTGGCCAGACGTGAACCGTGCACACCAACACCTATACACATGAAATAAGTGTAATGACAGTAACAATTCTTAAAGAAACATGCTCAGTTCTAATAGGGTAGAGAAGATTATAGATAAGTCCTTGCTACAAGGACCGTATCAAAGCTTGGAGCAAACACTAGTTTGTATTCTAACAAGAGCTGTATTCTAACAAGAGCTGGCAAGGTAAAAGATTATGGTACAATAAATGAATGTCCATATACTTACAAATCGTCTTTCTGCAGGTTTCTTGACATTGATTGGGTTTGATGCCATATCAGGTAAAATAGCTGCAATGAGCTCCCCAGATATATCTCCTGCAGCTACTGTCCCAAGCCAGTCTGAACCTGAAAGACTCTAATAGGAAAAGACATTTATTTCACCTATCCACTCACTCATTCTTGTAATAGTGACTACATAGTTTGATGTTGAGGAGAGAGATACAAAACCCCAACTCTTGTCTGTAATGACACAGTCACCATATACCTGCTCCTCCTCGTGACACAGTTACCATATACCTGCTCCTCCTCGGGACACAGTTACCATATACCTGCTCCTCCTCGTGACATAGTCACCATATACCTGCTCCTCCTCGTGACATAGTCACCATATACCTGCTCCTCCTTGTGACACAGTTACCATATACCTGCTCCTCCTCCTGACAGTTACCATATACCTGCTCCTCCTTGTGCCCTGAATGGTGTCCTGTGTGACTGTCTGCTCCTGACTTACTACAATGAACCAATGACCATTTCCTGCATACGGAAGCTTGGGGAAAGGAGAGGCTCACCCAGACGGTGCCTTTTCGTGGAGCAGTGAAGTAGGCCTTAAAACCAAGGTAGCCAGCATCAATGTAATGAATTCCACAGAGACCGTAACTGAAAAAGAGAAAAAAATAAAAATAAACCTTCCTTCTAAGAATATTGTTTGTTTCTTCCAGAATTCAGATACCTCAGCCAACAAACTCAACTCTCCTTGCCCCATAATCTGACATGCTCTGCGCCCCAACCCGCAGGGCCTGTCCCCAGAACTCATGTCTTCATCTTGTCGTACGAGGCATAACAGTTGTCTTGAGCCACTGTGACACCATTGTAGGGGAGCAGCCAGGAAAGCTCTGTACTCAAGAAGCGCTTGATACAGTTTATTGGTTCATAAGGTCGTCGAAGATCCCAGAATTTGATTTTCCGGTCACTCCCCGCAGAAACCAGGAAATGACTGAAAAAATGGGAGATGAGATGAGAGCCTGTGTGGAAGCCGGCCTGCTACAGTTCCCCACTCCACAGCCCTCACTCTGTACCTGTTAGCTTTGCACCACTGAATTGTACGGACAGCCTGGTCATGGGCTAGGAAACACTGGAAGGGGTACAGCTTTAAGGAGCCATCAGAGAGCCGTATCCTTTGGAGGGGTGAATTAGTGGGAAGATTCCAGAAAACTACCATGCCTAAAGTAGAGATAGAATATGTAGACATTAAAGCAACAGTTCTTGACCTTTGGAAAACCTCTACCTCCAAAAGTATTTACATTACAATTCATAACTGTAGCAAAATTAGTTATAAAGTGGCAACAAAATAATGTTATGGCTGGGGTCAGCACCCATGAGGGGCTGTACTAAAGCATCCTAGCATGGGGGGGGGGGGGTGAGCACCACTGCATTAGAGAGGCTGTTGGTTCTGTGGTTTCATTTCTTTGAAATCACAGACTTGTCTCCTACTCTCAAATCCACACTGCAGTGAAAGAGGGACAGTGAGTTTTTCCCTCACAGCTCAGCTCAAACACCCAACCTGACTCCAACTAAAAGATGGCAGGGGAGTACTAGACCTGGATTTGAAAGAGTGCATCTGATGGCTGCTAAATAAAGAGGTTTTTTTTTTCTTTTAATTATGTGTATTTGTGTAGGTAAATATGGATGCCAGAGGAGGGCTTTGGATCTCCTAGAGCAGGAATTACAGGCAGCTGTGAGCACCTCATGTGGATTCTGGAAGTGAATTCAGGTCCTCTGCACGGACAGTACATGCTCCTAAGTGCTGAGTCATCTCTTGGGCCTCGGGGTAAAAGAATTTTAAAATAGTGCATATTTGCTGATATGGTGGGACATATTTATAATTTCAGCATTTGGGCTGAGGCAGGATGATCTGCCTGGGGCACACTGAAGCCCTATCTCAACAAAACAAAACACAACTCCTTTAGAATAGCAGCGGTCAACTATGACCAATAAATCAGACAGTACTGCCTTCTTTATTTGGTTTACTTGCCGCATGCATGCCAGGCAAGTGCTCCATCTCATGGGGATGGAGTTTTACCCTCACTGCATAATACTTTTTTGAGACAGCTTTTGAGTATTTGGGTTGGCCTCAAACCCACAGCATCCTTCTGCCTCTGCCTCCACTGTGCTGGAATAATTATAAACCACCATGCTTGGCTTAGGGTGCCTGCCTCAGTAAGTTACATTGAAATAATCACACTTACTTATTTATGCAACGTCTAGGGTTGATTACATATCCAAATAGCAGAATTTAGTACCAACAATGGCAAAATAGCTCACAAAGCCTAAAGTCATTACTATTTGGTGCATTATTCTAATTCTGCTCTACAACAAGAATAACAAAAGCAACAAGGTACAGAGGAAAAGACAACAAATGGACACACAAAACAACTTGGCTCACTAAAACAAGGCTGACAAAGGAGAGGTGCTCAAATGTAATTCAGATAAAAATAAAAGATAATGGACATTAAAAATCTTCCAAGCAGTAGGAAAATATCTGCAGCTAAACCTATATATACAAAAACTTAGGGAGTGGAGCTTTAATAAATCTCAGAAAACAAAAACAAAAAAAGAAAACAGTGATGTGTAGGTAAGCAATAAAAATAATCCAGCAATGGGCCGGGGGGGCCTTGGGGAAAGAGTCATTAGATCAGCTCACTTAAGCCACAATTCATCTTACATAGGGCAGGACTGAGTTCAATCACCAGTCGTGGGAGAGGCGTAAAGACAGATGAGGCATGAATCCAGACAATGAAAATATCACCAAGAAAAACAGAAAACAGACACAGTGTGATAGAAGTTTTATATGGCACTAATTTTCTGATCTTTCTGACAGAAAGTCTAACTGCTCTCTGAAGATGAAACTGTCACTTAAAAACAATAACAGTAGGGCTAGTGAGACGGCTCAGCAATAAAGGCACTTGCTGCCAAACTTGGGCAACCTGAGTTTGATCCCTAGGGATCTATCTACATGGTAAAAGAACCAGCTTCCACAAGTAATCTTCTAAACTCCATACATTGTCCACCCTTCCCCAAATAAATAAATGTAGAAAATATGTAATTAAATATCTTTAAAGGACCTAATGAATATTACAAAGCACTTGCTTACCTGTCTATTTTTAATTTTGAAATATGATCTAAAATGCCTGGGTATTCCTTGAACTTGATGCTCCTACACCACCAGACCCACCAACACCTTTAAGAGGGCACTGGATCCCCTAGCACTGGTGTTACCATGTGAGCTGCCATGTGGATGCGAGCACTCAAACCCGGGTCCTCTGGAAGTGCTGCCAGTGTTCTTAAGCTATTTCTCCAGCTCCCTACACCTTTAAATAGCTTATATAGTATGATCTTGTTTCTATAAACTTGTCTTTCTTTAAACTCCTGGATGCTTAATATCAGAGAATTTTTTCTCTTTTCTATTTTATGGTGGAAACATTTATATGAAGTACATTAATTTCTTTTTTTTAAGACTTATTTATTTATTATATTAAGTATACTGTAGCTGTCTTCAGACACACCAGAAGAGGGCGTCAGATTTCATTACAGGTGGTTGTGAGCCACTGTGTGGTTGCTGCAACTTGAACTCAGGACCCTTGGAAGAGCAGTCGGTACTCTTACCCGATGAGCCATTTCCCCATCGCTGAAGTACGTTAATTTCAAGCACACAATTCCATGAGTTTTCTAGCTACTTGTACTAGTGAAATAACCCCCACGAACAAGAACCCAAATAGTTCCATAAATGTTAAAATTCCTTATGACTCTTTGTATTTATTTTGAGTGAGGCAAGCAACTTTCTAAATACCAAGTCAGTAATTAGCATGGATTGTGACTGTGGGTAGTTTCTTCCAGTAATTTTCTTAGCTGTCTCCATGTTGTGTGTCAGGAGATCATCACTTTTTTATTGTTGAATAGTCTGTTGTGTTTATCAGTTTTCTCCATCTAATTATCTTTCAAAATTACTGTCTTAATTAGGGTTTTATTGCTATGAAGAGACACCAAGACCAAGGCAACTCTTATAAATGCAAATAAAGGCACACTTGGTGCTAGAAGAGCTGAGAGTTCTACATCTTGATCTGAAGGCAACCAAGACTGTTCCACACTGGGTGGAGCCCAAGTATAGGAAACCTTTTCAAAGTCTACTCACACAGTAACACACTTCCTCCAACAAGGCCACACCTCCTCCAGTAATGCCACACCTAATAGTGCCACTTCCTATGGCCAAGTATTAAAACATGCGAACCAATGGGGGCCAAACCCATTCAAACCACATTCTAGTCAGGCAGTGGTGGCGCACGTCTTTTTGATCTCAGCACTTGGGAGGCAGATGCAGGCGGATTTCTGAGTTCGAGGCCAGCCTGGTCTACAGAGTGAGTTCCAGGATAGCCAAGGCTACACAGAGAAACCCTGTCTCAAAAAAAACAAACGAAAAAACAAACAAACAAAAAAACCAAACCACATTCTACCCCCTGGCCTCCTTCCTAGCTATAACATAATTTTAAATGCATTTAGTCCAACTTCAAAAGTCCTCATAATCTATCACAATATTTAAAAATTCAGAGTTCAAAGTCTTAGATTCATGCAATCTTTTAACTATAATCCCCTACAAAGTCAAAAGCAAAAAGCAAATCACATACTTCCAACATCACAGGATATATATTACCATTCCAAAATGTCATAGTGAGGAAATACTAGACCAAAACCAAGACCAAAATCCATCTGGACAAACTCCAAACTCTGCATCTCCATGTCCAACTCCTTTTAGCTTTGTTGACTACAACACAATTCTTTCTCTTGGCTGGTTCAACTCTGTTAGTTCAATGTCTGGGATTTACACACACATGATCTTCTGGGCTCCTCCAAAGGGCTTGCATCACTTCTCCAGCTCTGCCCCCTAGCATGCTAGGGTCTGGTTGACTCCACTCCACTGCTGCTGCTGTTCTTGCTGGTAATCCCATAGTACTGCATCTCCAATACACTGGGGTCTTCTGCTGCAACTAGGTTGCACTTTCACCAATTGCCTCCCTCTCATAGGCTCTCTTCATGGTCCCAAGCCTCAACTTCTCTGCACGACCCTTCAGTCTCAGGCCTTCAACTGCCATTGAGACTGTACATTTACCAATGGCCTTTCCAGCCTTTCACAGTGCCAAGACTCAGCTATTTGTCATGATCCCCTCATGCTTTCAAAACCATTACCACCTGGGTGACTCTTATACACCATTAAGTCATGCCACCATGATTTCTATCTCTGGAATACATCTTAGATTTCACCTTGGTGATGCTGGTCTCTTAATCACCACTAATTTCTTAGCTCTAGCTAACCAGCATCAATTGTCCCAGTATCCCCAGCTATTTTTGACTCTAAAGCCAGAGCCTCATGGCCAAAGCTGTCAACTTCTGTTTCTTTGATGGAACTGGTGCATGGTCCCCTTGTTCAACTACATCTTCACCAGCTTTCTGTTTTCAATGATTTCCTTCACTGCCTAAGCTTGGCTCTCCTGAAACTTGTTCCATAGACTGATCTTGACCTCAAGAGATCTGCAAGCCTGTCTCATGAGTGCTGGGATTAAAGGCATATTATCACTATGCCTGGACTTAAGCTTTTCTGTAATTCCTTTTCATAAGACCTTTATAATCATGATCACTATGCCTCAAGATCTGGATCATAAGTGCCCTCCATTTCTGGATTGCAGTTCATCCAAATATAGTCAAGTTAAGAACCAAAAATAAAGCCTGGTAGTGGTGGCGCACACCTTTAATCCCAGCACTTGGGAGGCAGAGGCAGGCGGACTTCTGAGTTTAAGGCCAGCCTGGTCTACAGAGTGAGTTTCAGGACAGTCAGGGGCTACTCAGACAAACCCTGTCTCGAAAAAAACCAAAAAAAAAAAAAAATAGCCCTCACAATCCATCCCTTGTCAACCAGACACACAATCACATCTCCTTATGTCCAAATGAAAACAATAACCAGGTCACAACAATGTCTAACATGATATAAGTATCCCTTGTTAACTGCAAACGCGTTAACAATAAGCTTAGCTGGGTGGGATCTTGCCCTGAGGTCACCAATTCCTTAATTCCATTTAATATTTGAACACAGGATTTAGCTCCACTCTACTTCCTGGTGTCCTTTTAATCTTTAAACCACACATTGTGTATCTTTCCTTTCTCAGCTTGCTATGTCTGATCAAAAGGCTCTTCATAAGGACAGAGTCTATGCTAGGTCATTTTGAGATTTCCTTTGTCGATGCAATTAATCTAAATCTCTTCACTTCAGTCTCAGGCAGATTCTTCAGAGAAGGGCAAAAAGCAACTACATTCTTCACCAAAATATCAAAAGAATAGTCTCTAGGCCACATACCAAAATTTTCTTCTGAAATCTCTTCAGCCAGGCTCGCACAGTTCCAATCCCTCTCAGCACCACTGTCTTCCATGCTTCTATTAGTACAGCACACTAAACCCCACTTAAAGCATTCCACTGCTTTCAAAGTCCTCAAATCCACATTCCTCCAAACAAAAGTATGGTCAGGCCTATCACAAGAATACCCCAGTCCATGGTGGTAACTTCTGTCTTAGTTATTATTGCTGTGAAGAGACACCATGACCACAGCAACTCTTATAAAGGCAAACTTTTAACTGTGGCTGGCTTACAGTTTCAGAAGTCTGTCCATTATCTATCAATATGGTGGGAAGCATACACAGCACTGTGAATGCAGACATGGTGCTGGTGGAGCCAAGAGTTCTACATCTTGATCTGGAGGCAACCAGGAAGAGACTATCTTCCACAGGCAGCCAGGACACCCACCGTTCCACACTCGGTGGAGCTTGAGCATAGGAAACCTCAAAGCCCATGCACAATGACTGCACTTCCTCCAACAAGGCCATATCTTCTAATCATGCCATTATCTATGGCCAAGCATTCAAACATATGAATCTACAAGGGGCCCAAGCTATTCAAACACCCACAACTATATTAATTTATTTTATACGTGTGTACCATAGCCTGTGAATGGAGAAGTACATCTTGACTTGAAGGAGTCAGTTCTCTTCTTTGACTGTGAGTCCTGGGAATTGGACTCAGGTTTTCATGCTTGACAGCAAGTACTTTTACATTTTAAAAAAAAAAAAAAAAAAAAAAAGATTGTGTGTGTATGTATATATACATACACACACATGTGTGTATAAACCATATACACAGGGTTTCTCTGTGTAACTCTGACCGTCCTGGAACTTGCTCTATTTACCAGGTTGGCCTCTAACTCAGAGAACCATCTGCCTCTGCCTCTGCCTCTGCCTCTGCCTCTGCCTCTGCCTCTGAAGTGCTGAGATTAAAGATGTGTGTCACCGTCATCCAGCTTAAAAAAAAAAAAAAAAAAAAAAAGGAAGAAACTTTTTAAATGTGTGCCCTGACACGCTAGAAGATCATAACACCCTGGAGCTAGAGTTACAAGTGAGTGAGCTACCTGACAGTGGTGCTATTAACTGAAGTGCGTCCTCTGGCAGAGCAAGAACTCCTAACCATGGAGCTTTCTCCAGATCCCCTAATTTTATTAAATTGAAAAAAATCAAGCCGGGCGGTGGTGGCACACACCTCTAATCCCAGCACTTGGGAAGCAGAAGCAGGCGGATTTCTGAGTTCAAGGCCAGCCTGGTCTACAGAGTGAGTTCCAGGACAGCCAGGAATACACAGAAAAACCCTGTCTCGAAAAACCAAAAAAAAAAAAAAAAGAAAAAGAAAAAGAAAAAAATCATACTTGGGTTGAAGATGGCTCAGTGGTTAAAAGTACCATCTGCTCTTCCAGAGGTCCTGAGTTCAATTCCCGGCAAGCACATGGTGGCTTACAACCATCTGTAATGAAATCTGATGCCCTCTTCTGGTGTGTCTGAAGACAGCGACAGTGTACTTACATTCATAAAATAAACAAATCTTTAAAAAAATCATACTTACTTACTTTGTGTATATGTGATGTGTGTGGGTACATGCATGTCACAGTTGTCGTGTGGAGGGGAAGATACCTATAGGAGTTGCTTCTCTCCCTCCTATGTGGGATTAGGGATCACTCTCAGGTCAGCAATCTCAGCAGCAGGCATCTTCATCTGCTGGGCCATCTTGCCAGCACCTCCACTGAATTCTGAGTTGACTTTCTTTAAATTAGTAAATATTCATTGCTATCTTATCTTCATAGAGGACTGCACTAAATTATGTTCACATCACTCCTTCCTTTTGTTTGAGTAGAAGACAAAGTAGCCCAGACTGGCTAAAATGGTTATTTTCAAGGATGACCTCAATATTCGGCATCAAATGCTCCACTACTGAACTATACCCCCAACTATGAACTTCCGATCATCCTGCCTCCACCTCCCAAGTGTTAAGACTCCAGGCATGGACCACTATGCCTAATTTACGTAGTGCTGGGGATTGGGCTTAGGCCATGCAAAGCAAGCACCATCCAAACCCAAGCAGATGTAAAGCCCAAAGAGCAACAGGCCTTTGTTTTATTTTTACCATTATAGTATCCAGCAGCCAAGTGGTGGTGAGGCCTGGTAGGCATCCAAGCCAGGCTGAGGCACTGACCACACTCAGAGGGGTCTGAGGCTTGCACAGACCCCACCTGGAGAGTTGCCAAGCACTGGACCTGCAGGGACAGAAGGCATACCTTTAGGTTAGGAAGTCCTCATGGTTTGAAATGAGGCTTTAATCAGTTTGGTTTGTTTGTTTGTTTTTCCAAGACAGGGTTTCTATTTCTCCATGTAGCCCTGGTAGTCTTTGAACTCTGTAGAGACCAGGCTGACCTCCAACTCAGAGATCCACCTGCCTCTGCCTCCCGAATGCTGGGACTAAAGGTGTGCACCACCACCCAGTTTCAAATCAGTTCTTAATCCAGAAAAGGGACACATTCAGAAGGGAAAGACTCACTGTAGAATCTGTAAAAAGAGGCTCTTGGAAGATGGTGCCTCAAGTAGGATAACAGGCTCCTCACTCACCTTGTAGATGGCAGGCTTCATAGCATCTGTGAGAGAAGAAAGGCAGTAAGTAGCTGAGGCTCTGCATACAGAGGGCCGAGCTCCTACTCAGGTCTTGCTTTGAGATCAGGATCTCATGTCTGGGCAGTGATTTCTTCATCCTTTCCCTCACCACCAGACTTCTGAGCTCATCTCTTCCCACCCCCACCTTCTTCCTCAACACTACAACACTAGCTTTCCTTCTGAGAACTGCTGCACCCTCCACCCTGGTATCTTCTTCTTTCTCTATCTCTACAACTCTGCTCATTTACCTAAAACTTGGGGTTTTTTTGTTTTTGTTTTTTTGTTTTTGTTTTTTTGGGTTTTTTTTGCATTCTCCACTTGTTCTTTCCTTATTGACTTGATCCTGCATTCCTATATAAACATGCGCTATTGTCTCCTCTATAGGGTTAAATACATAAAGTCAGGGGTAGCAATCACAGAACATGGGAGATGGAAAGAGGGAAAGAAGTTCAAAGTCATCCTCAGCTACAGAGCAAGTTCAAAGCCAGCCTGGGCTACTTGAGACGCTGCCTCAGAGCACAAATGAAAAGAAATACACAGGAAGCTCCCTTTGGCCCATACCCACCAGGCCACCACCCTTTATAACCTTTTCTTTCTTCTTTATGTTTTTTGAGACAGGGCCTACCTACAGAGTCCTGAAGTTATAGAGACCTGCCTGCCTGTCTCCTAAGTGATCTGCTATAACTAAACTTTCTAAAGAAATTATGTAAGGCATACCCAACCCCTAGACCACATGCAGCCAAGAACAGTTAAAAATGCATCTCAACACATTAGCTAACTTTTCATTTTTTTCAGTAACTTAACTGTGAGTTTCCTGGGACTGAACTTCATAGATGACATCATACCATGATGTCAAAGGGCTGAACATGCCTGTTTTCCTATTTCCACCTCAGCCTATTCCTCCATCACACCACCAAACACAAAACCTCCTAGGGCTTACACCCAGATGCTTTCTTAAATACTCAGCACTGTTGGGGGAAAAAAAATAGAATCGACCTTTCTTGACTCTTCCTAAAAGATATTGTATGGGTGAGGACATAGATCTCAGGGAGCTCTGAGATTAGCACTGGGGAAAAAAACCATCAGATAGGGGTAAGTACCGCCTGTCAGCCTCAACCCTTAGCAACTCTTTGCAGTCAATTTCTGAGGGCACAGACTATGAAAGAGGGAGAAGTGACTGGTAAAATGCTGAAAAGGTGCAGTCAGTTTGCAAAAGAGAGAATGTAAGCTCAAAAATCACCAAGTGAAGTCACAGTATTATCATAAAGGCATGATTGAACATGCTTTCATGCTAGAGACTATACTAGAGGAGGTCACGCAGACAGGCAGACCTAAGAGCTCTGGCTACCACCAGTGCAGCTGTGTGACTTGCCTGGAGGCTGCTGAGCCAGGAGGGCCTCGGGATGCGGCAGACTGAACAGCAGTACCTTCCCATCTGAGCAGGCCAGAGCCAAGAGACCCAGGCGAGGCAGGAGAGGAGCCTGGAGGGTGAGAGCAGATCTGTGCTGAGGCTTGCTGCTTTCACGTGCCTCTCAGAAAACCCAAGGCTCTGGTCCCTTAAAACATGACATGGGGTTGCTGGAAAACCCACCCACCACACTCTGACCTTCCTTCTCCCAACCCTAACAACTCCCAGGGCTAGCCCAGTCAACTAGAAGTACCTTCCGAAGGGTTTCTGGATGTTCCCAGGCCCCACTGGGGCAGAACTTGAGGTCCCAGATACAGCCACTGTCACAAGCAATCCCATAGACAAAGTGGGCCCTGTTGCCAGGACTGGAGAAAGAAACATGGGAGACAGTGGGTAGGAAGAGGCTGTGACTAACGGAGCTCCACTTCCTTGTCTTGCCAGCCCAGATGCAAGCCCCGCCCCACTCCACCCTGTCTCCCTCACCCACCTGCCTGTGGCAGTGTCCCAGCCCCACCTCACCAGCTTTCTTGCTGCAATGTCCCAAGACCCCAGAGCTGCAGCAGCCCAGGGCCTGAATGAAGCTGGCTCAGTGGGTGTGTCTCATTCATGTCAGGGCTGGAGAAAAGGGCCACATACTGTGAAGCTGCTGACCCTTCAGGCACTGGGCACCAGTCCAGAGCCCAGAGAGGTCCCCCTGTGAAGAAGGACACATCCCAGCGCTCTGGATGTGCTGTGATGGAGCTAAATCTAGAGAAAAGTCAGAGTAACAAAAATGTTAGGGCAAAATGGAAAAGTTCCACTAGAACAAGTATGTCTGGTTTAAGCAAAGGTCTGAAAATCAGAGTCTGTGGTTGGAGCAGGACTCTGCCACAACTCACACCTCCCTACTTCTTTCTCAGAGAGGAACCCCTTGCATCTTTCAAGATGCATGCTAAGTGCATGTCACCTTGTGAAGCGGCCTACTCAAGCCTCCCAAGCCTCCCAAGACCCAGCTTGCAGAGAAAGTTGACCACTGTATTAGAGAAGATTAGCCTGCTACAGCTGGGACTTCATCCTGCACATTACCAGATCAGCACTCAGGAGAGGAAAGGGCTAACTGCTAGCCTTTGCAACATTAATGTTTCCTACTTCTCTCTTCCAGTACAGAAAACAAGGCTGGGCTGCTACTATCTTTTACCTGTTTATTCGGTAGATTGTGCCATCCTCTGCAATCCCTTCACGTTGTACAGAGAACAGGGGAGACTTCTCCTCCTGGGGCAGGTAGGGAGCTGCTTCACTGTGGGAAGCAAAAACATCAGCTTGAACTGAGAAGAGTTTGACCATCACAGAATTCCCATTATACACCTTAGAATTCTTTGTCACTTGTCTGTCATCTCCTTCAAGTCTTAGTGATTAATACTGTCAATCTGGCCAGGCAGCAGTGGCCCACACCTTTAATCCCAGCACTTGGGAGGCAGAGGCAGGTGGCTTTCTGAGTTTGAGGCCAGCCTGGTCTACAGAGTGAGTTCCAGGACAGCCAGGGCTACACAGAGAAACCCTGTCTTGAAAAACCAAAGGAAAAAAAAAAAAGAAAATACTGTCAATCTGACAGGACCTAAATCACCCACTAGGCAAGCCTGTGGGCACACCTAGGAAGGATTATCTATATTAAGCTGATCTCTGGGCATGTGTGTGAGCAATTTTCTTTATTCAGTTAACTGAAATAGAACAATTCACCCTAAATGTGGGCAGTACCATTCCATGGACATGGGTCTCAGACTATATACAATTAAACTAGGTGAGCACAAGCATCCACTCTTCTCTCCCTTCTAACTGTAAATAAAGTGTAACTAGCTTTCTCAAGGTCCTGCCTCACCATGATGGACTGGAGCCTTGACCCGTGAGACAGAATAAAGCTTTCTCCTTAAGTTGCTTTTGCCAGACCAGGGCATTTTTACCACAGTGCAGGAAGGTAATGAGTTTCAGATATATCAACTCAACTTACAGTTCAGATAACAACTGCCACTTCCAGGCTACTGGAATCCATTCAGCAAACTCCCAGAATGAATGCTGCTGTTCTCGGCTATAAAAACAGAAGCATCATCAATGGAAAAGGAGAGAAACTCTACAATCGCACTGTCTAAGACCATTTTCTCCGAGGGTGGGAATGATTTGTGGTTTAGGGGTAAGTGGCTACCAGCTTAAAATGTGGTCAAGAATTAAGAGCCCAAGAGATTGTGCCCTTTTAACACTGTCCCTTAGTAATGAATGCCACCACACACTCCACACATAAGCAAGGGCTTCTCTCTTTCTAGATTGTCTTTATATTCCCCCTCCCCCCAACCTCAGTCTTTGTTCCCAAATCTCACAGGTCCTTGGTGAGGTGGAGGCACTTCCAAACAGGAGCCATGATGTAATTGGGTAGGCCATTGGGAGCCATGCCCCGGCAGTGTGGTTTCTGTTTCTAAGGATCAAAGTAGGAAAAAGAAGAAAATTCTAGGTTGGAGAAAGTCCCAGAAAGTATCTTTTTTTTCTCAGTGTTTACATTTTCCTTGGCATTACATACCCTACCTACTACCCTATCGGCATCTAAAGAGATCTCTGCTCCAGTTACTCTATCTATTAAAACATTCACCTTTCTTTAGTCTCCACATTTGATTCCAAGGACTCTCCTACACATCCTCAAACTCCCACCCTTTGGGACAATGTTACCTATTCCTTCCACATCCCGTACTCCTTTATAGACCCTCCCTCATCTGACAGGTCAGGTCAAAGAGTGTATTCTTTATACAGTCTGGAATCTCATCCATGTCCCACGGATGGCTACCTCTTTTAAGCCCAATTATAAAGCTCACATCAGGCTGGAGAGATGTCTCAATGGTTAAGAGCACTGACTGCTCTTCCAGAGGTTCTGAGTCCAGTTCTCAGCAACTGCCGGGCGGTGGTGGCGCACACCTTTAATCCCAGCACTTGGGCGGCAGAGGCAGGCAGATTTCTGAGTTCGAGGCCAGTCTGGTCTACAGAGTAAGTTCCAGGACAGCCAAGGCTACACAGAGAAACCCTGTCTCGAAAAACCAAAAAAAAAAGAAAAACCAAACAATTCCCAGCAACCACATGGTGGCTCACAACCATCCGTAATGGGATCTGATGCCCTCTTCTGGTGTGTCTGAAGACAACTACAGTGTACCATATAACTAAAATAAATCTTTAAAAAATAAATAAAAATAAAGCTCACATTATTATAAACTTGGCTCCCAGTAACAACTTTTTTACAAGTTGTAAGGCTACAAAGCTATATTAAGGACTAAGGCAAAAAGAAAACAAAAAAATTTCGCCAGGCAGTGGTGGCGCATGCCTTTAATCCCAGCACTTGGGAGGCAGAGGCAGGCAGATTTCTGAGTTCAAGACCAACCTGGTCTACAGAGTAAATTCCAGGACAGCCAGGGCTACACAGAGAAACCCTGTCTCGGAAAAAAATCAAAAAAAAAATTTTTTTTTTCAATTAAATTAAGAAATAAATAAATTGGCCAGGCATGGCATGGTGGTGTGTGCCTTTAATCCCACTCCTTAGGAGGCAAAGACAGGCAGATCTCTATGAGATCTACACAGAGAAAACTTGAAGAACAAAAATCAAAAACAAACAAACAAAAAAAGCAAAAGAAAAAGAAAAGAAAGAAAGAAAGAAAAGGGGCTGGAGAGATAGCTCAGTGGTTAAGAGCACTGACTGTTCTTCCAGAGGTCCTGAGTTCAAATCCCAGCAACCACATGGTGGCTCACAACCACTGTAATGAGATCTGACACCCTCTTCTGGTATGTCTGAAGACGGCTACAGTATCATCATCATCATCATCATCATCATCATCATCATCATCATCATCATCATAATAAGATATATTATAATAATAAGTAAATCTTTAGACCAGAGCTACTGGTGCCGATCACAGTGCTGGTCAACCTTCATTCCCAGCAAGCACAACAAGCACACGATGGGTTACAACCATCGGTAAGCTACGGTGTACATATATGCATAAAACAAATAAATCTTAAAGGAAGAAAGGAAGAAAGGAAGGAAGGAAGGGAGAGAGGGAGAGAGGGGGAGGGGGGGGAAGGCAAGGCAAGGCTGGGCAGTGGTGCACAGCTTTAATCCCAGCACTTAGGAGGCAGAGGCAGGGGGATTTCTGAGTTTGAGGACAGCCTGGTCTACAGAGTGAGTTCCAGGACAGCCAGGGCTATATAGAGAAACTCTGTCTCAAAAAACCAAAACCAAAACCAAAAAAAGAAAAAAGAAAAAGAAAAAGAAAAAAGGAAAGGAAAGGAAAAGAAAAGAAAAGCCATATATGTCTCTAAGCCCAGCATTTAGGGAAGAAAGAGACTCAATCTAAAAAACGATCCAGTGGAGAATAATAGAGAAAGACATTCAAGGTCTACCTCTAGCTTCCACATCTTAGCAAACATGGCCACACGCTTGTACACATATACACGGGCAAGTACACATATGTATGCACCCTCGAGTACCTGCCCAACAAAGTTCCTATTTAAGCTGGGTGTGGTGGTCCACACCTGTAATGCTAGGACTCAGATAACTGAGGCAGGAGGATTGAGTTTGAGATTAGTCTGAACTAAGCAGTATAGATACTTTTAAAGCCACAGAACTGTACATTTTTCAATGTTAAGTTTATGTTTCGTATACTTATCACAGTTAAGAACAGAACTAG
>JADRCD010218938.1:0-46611 GCA_019843815.1 Montemys delectorum
TTGTCGGATAATGGGTAATAAAAAGATACTTATTGTGTTTACCTGTCAGTAAGTTTCATTTTAAGAACATTGAAATAACGTTAAAGGAGTGGCAAAAGGTATGAAGATCCTTAAAACTGAAGGCATGACTCCAATGCAATTTCAATGATTTAGCACACTGTGTTACAGCACACGGTGATAGCACACTTACCCTATTTTAATGTATATTTTGAGTGTCTTAAATGATAACAGAAACTAAAATTTCATAGATACACAGACATGTTCTTATGTTTTAGAGCAGGCATATCTCCTGTGTTTATATGCTCCTCTTTCATTAAGTGTATTTTATTTGATTTAAAACATATATTCCTGTAGAAATTTTTATAAATGTTGTTTTATCATCTCAATTGGTGTTCTGTTTATGTCATATTATTCAAAATTGATAAAATCATAGCTTTATTTGTCTTGACAAAGTATAGTGATATCAGTCTCTTAGAATTTCAAAATTTATACTTAATGAGAATTATTTAACTGAAATTACTTTATATTCTACAAAAGAAATGGTCCATTGATGGAAAATCCACTGTGCTTAAATTGAAATCTTGTTTCAGACCCATGGGTGTTTTTATATGAAAGACACTGATAAATAGTAACCTTCATGCTTATTTATCTATTCTAGTCCTGTAAAACAGAAGAATATTTAGAACACTGAGAACAATCCAATTATCACAAGCAGTCTTGGCTTTATTTTAATAATAAATTAAACAATGATATCATCAACATCATACCCTTTACCACCACCACTAACACTGTGGGTGATTATTTTGTACTAGGAACAATTCTGGCTGTTCTATGAATTTTTAGATTGTCTGATTTATTTGTATAATTTTTCAACATCTTTGCATGATTGGGTAGGACTTTGAAAATAGCTCTTATTATACATACCATCTCACTTTATTTCAGCCTTTTTCTTAATTCTTCTCTGTCTTCAGCATAAGGAAATTAGAATAATTCTTGTTAAGTTGGTTTTGCCCTCCTTTGTTACATAATTATTCTTTGCATTTCTGAACTTACTGCTCCTTTGCAATGAGTTGATTCATGTCGACTTCACCTGCAGCTACTCAGCAATGGTGTAAAGCTGTGATTTCAGGATCCAAAATACAAAATGTTTGGTTGGCTTTTTGGCTATTTTTAAGTAGCTAAGAATCAGTGTCCCTTCTGGGACCCTGTAGTGAGAGACTTGAACCTATGCCTTTAGATAAGATCTTGACTGAGTTTTATGTAGGAGCTTATGATCCATGTTAATCCAAAAATTCATCAAAGACATGTGCTCACACTGATATTTAAAAAGGTCTCAATGTTTTCCTGAGGAAATAGAAAGTGGTCTTAATGAAACAACTGCAAAATAACAGGTATATGATTTGTCATCTCTGTAGGACAATATTGGTGAAGTTTATTTGTAAAATGTGCTTAGCATGTTTGAGGTCAATTATGAACAAATAAAAAAAGATCACTAGTAAGCAATGTGGACACACAGGAGACAATCTGAGATTGTATTTTCCTTCCAGGCATAATGATCTCCCTTGGAAGTATTGCACACTTTGCCTAACAGAGGATCACAATCTCTTATCATCACAAGAAAAGCATTCCCACCTCTCAACCAAACTGAAATCAAACCAGTTCAATGCTAGAAAGAGAGCCAGGATTTTCAACAGCTTTGAACGGAATACACAGGATAAAGTGCTATTACTGTGTAAAATATAGGCACTCATCTGATGCTTATACATGGCAGATATCGTTGCCTAGAATACAAGTATTAACAGTTTATTGGATCACATACAGTGAGTGCTCCTGGGAGTTGGAGGGAACATTGTGTAGGGCACTATGGGAACAACATAGGCTGGCAAGTTTATGTCCTTGAAGATAGTATTGGAGTCAACACCTCTAAATTTTTATGTCTTTCACACTGTGGTTGCCCTGAAGTAAGCAGTGTCCTGTATACCCATATATGTATGTGTACACACTCATGATCACACATACAACTGTACACACACACACACACACACACACACATACACACACTACAAATACAGTTACAAAATGAGGATCAACTACTACATACTTAAAGTGGAAGCTTCAGATACCTGTTTTAAGAAATTTACAGTCTAAGCCAGGACCACAATAAAACCATAGCCACTCCATAATAAAAAATGCACTTAGTCCAATCTCAAATCTCTTCATAATTTTAACAGTTCTTACAATAATCAAAAGTAAAAAAAAGACAAGTCTATAGTCTCTAGTAAGAAACAATACAAACTATTAAATATAAATCCATGTAAAGTTTAAAAAAAAAAAAGGGAAAGATCTCTACTCCTAATGTAAAATGTAGCAATATTCCCAGTCTAAAATGAAGACAAAAGGAACATTTTAATTGAAGCAAAATCAAAACCAAACAGCACAAAGATCAAATGCTTTGGCTACAAGTCTGACATTCAGGTACATTCAGGCACACGGTAGAAGGCCTTATCTTTGCTCTCACAAGCTTTAGTAGATTCAGCTCTATATAAACCCATCTACAGAATTCTCTGGAGAGTAATATACATGGCATATTATGTAAGTTAAGAAGTGAGAAGTAATGGGAGGATGTAGGAAGGAAAAATAAAGTGTGCAGATCTGGCATAGCAAAAAAAAAAAAAAAAAAATCCATCTACAGCTTGTGTGGCCTCTCTTGTTGGGGTAATTCCCTTTAATACAGCAAGCAACAAACATTGCATCTCTAATGTCCTGGGCTCTCCATGGCAACCAAGGCTTCACCCTTGTGTTAGAAAGTTTTTGACTCACATCTGACAAAGCTACCCCAGAGAAGTGTTCATTTCAGTTTGAGGAGATACAGTCCATGATGGCTAAGATAGCAGGACAAGGGACCTGGTCATGCTATGCCCATTGTTTGGAGCAAAGAATCATAAACACTGGTGTTTGCCTTACTTTCTGATTTTTTTTATTGATTTTTTTGATTATTTTATTTACATTTCAAATGGTATTCCCCTTTCTGGTTTCCCCTCTGCAAAATCTCTTTCCCATACCCCTCCCCTGCTTCTATGAGAGTACTCCCCACCCACCCACCTACTCGCACCTCAGTGCCCTAGCATCCCCCTAAACTGGGGCATTGAGCCTCTATAAGACCAAGGGCCTCCCCTCCCATTGATACAAGGCCATCTTCTGCTACATATGCAGCTGGAGCCATGGGTCCCTCCATGTGTACTCTTTGGTTGGTGGTTTAGTCCCTGGGAGCTCTGGGGGGAGAAGGGGGAGGGGGTCTGGCTGGTGGATAGTGTTGTTCTTCCTATGGAGTTGCAAACACCTTCAGCTCCTTGGGTCCTTTCTCTACTTCCTCCATTGGTCAGTCTGATGGTTGGCTGCAAGCATCTGCATCTGTATGGGTCAGGCTTACATTCTTACTTTTATTCCTCCCAAGTTTCTTTCCCATTGTGCTACACACAATCAGGATAGTCCTTACTTTTCATTGAACCTTTCTAGAGTCACATTCATAGAAATGCCAACTATGTTCCCACTTACCCATAGTCTTCCTTCAAACCATTTCCATAGAACCAGTAGTCATATGGTTAGATTCATCACAACAATGAAACCAGTTCCTTCATACATAGTCATCACTGAGACAAAATAATTTACAGAATCTACTTAAAGGATGGGACATTTACTTTGGATCATAGTTTCATAAGATTGAATCTTATACATTGTGAAAGGCATGATGAAGGAATCAGTCGTTCTGTGATCATGTGTTTGTCATGTTGCATGGCTGTTTGTTCACAGTAACAAGCAGAGAGAGCAAATGAAAATAATAGCCTGAGCCTCTCCTGCTCAAGAGTTGAAAATCTTGAATGCACTGCCTCTAGTGTAGAGAACAATACATGAAGCTGTGGACAGAATCTCTGATTCAAGCAATTACAGTATGTTCCATTCCTGAATCAGGAGTGTGGCCCTTAAATCTCTATAATGAAGAGAAAGAGAGAAGACCTTATATTTCAGCCTTTGCCGAGGCTGCTCCAGGCTACCTACATCCATCTTATTCTCAATTAATTACTCCTCCACAATCCTGACACACGGAACATCTCTACATTTTAAATTCTGGCATTCAAACCTCTCTTCATCTTTTGATTAGCTTGTTCAAGCACAGGGTAAAACAAACAATCAAAAGAAACAAATATAAAAACCCTCTGTCACATTCCTCCTCGATAAAAATGAAAAGAATGTAAAACTAAAAACAACCACAAAAGTACTTCTTAGGAACTCAAATGAAGCAGAGTTAGCTGATGCCTGAAACCAAGAGAATGAAAGTGGTAGTTCTAGGAAGATGCCTATTTTTATATTGAAAGGACCCATAAGTACCCCAGAAATAAGCAAAAAGATTCGTGTTCAATGAAACTTGATGATATGATCAGGACTTTTCTTTTTTGATACACACACACACACACACACACACACACACACACACACACAAATTCCACACATATATACTTGCATAAATGTAATGCCAGGTATTAAAATCATTGCTCAATAGCCTGATACACAAAAGCAAAGTCTTCTAGACAGCTGCACCTACAGATTTCTCATGAAAGCTAAAGTCCAGGATAATGCATAGACATCAATGATAATGCAGAGAACTACTTTCAAAATCAGACTAAAAAATCAGGAATGAGACCATTCATTAACTGACACCTCAACAAAAAACATTATCAAAGAAAGTGAAGGAACAGTAGATGCATTCTAAGATAGTTGTAATAAGACATTCATATCATCTACATAATAATGTAAGCTTGAGATAATTGATTAGACATCTTCAAACATAAAGATGAGTCAATAGATAATACGATGCAGAGATTTACACAACTCATTTTAGGTTAAAGTTTACTACTTCATAATCTGAAATACAACATGAGTTACTCAATATGCATTTTTAACAAATTAGGCAAATTCTGTTGTGTGCAACATAAAAGCACCTGGCATTTACTAAGTAGTCTGTAGTTATCAAATTTGGTTTATATTATGATGACATCTATTTACATATAATCAGTCAAACATTCTAGAACCAAACATTTCAAACCTTGGAAAAACTGTTACCTCTGCTACAGGAATGAGACCATTCATTAACTGACATCTCGGAAAAAAATTATCAAAGGAAGGAAAAGAACAGTGAAAACATTCTAAGATAGCTGTAATGGAGAAATGAATATTACAGGAGGGGGACGGAGGGAGGTACATGGTTGGGAAAGAGAATGATTGGAGGGTGGGGTAAGGGGAAATGATCTGGCATTGGGTGGGAGAAAAAGACTGAAGCCCAGTGGGCCAGCAGAAAGAATGGAAACAGGTAACCTTGGGAGGTAGGAGGTGGTGGGACCCGGAGACCTGGGAAGTGAGAGACTCTCAGGACTCAAAGGGAGGGAAGTTAGATGAAATGTCCTGTAGTGGGGAGAGGGAACATTTAGAACCCACCTCCAGCAGGAAGTTAAGGCATTAAGTGAGAGATGGTATCTGCCATCCCACAGTCAAAAGCTCTGACCCATAATTGTGCCTGTCTGAAAGAACTGCAGGGACAAAACTGGAAAAGAACCTGAGGAAACGGAGGTCCAGAGACAGGTCCAAAGTGAGATCCAGCTCAAGGGGAGGCCCCAAGGCCTGACACTATTACTGAGGGTATGGAGCGCTCACAAAAAGGGACCTATCATGACTGCCCTCCAAAAGACCCAACAAGCAGCTGAAAAAGTCAAATGTAGATATTTGCACCCAACCAATGGACAGAAGCTGCTGACCCCTGTGATTGAATTAGGGAAAAGCTGGAAGAAGCTGAGGAGGAGTGCATCCCTGAAGGAGGACCAGCAGTCTCAATTAACCAGGACCCCACCTCCATGCCCCCAACCCGAGATCACTTAGACACTGGACTACCAACAAGGCAGCATACACCAGCTGTTATGAGGCTCCCAACACATATAAAATTGAGGACTGCTAGGTCTGGACTCAGTCAGAGAAGATGCAACTAACCCTCAAGAGACTGGTGGCTCCAGGGAATGGAGAGGTTTGATGGTGTGGGGGGTGGCATGTGGGGACATCCTCATGGAGACTGGGAGTAGGGGTAGGAGTTATGGGATTTGGAATAGTCAGAGGGTGGACTGGGAGAAGGATAAAATCTGGAGTGTAAAAAAAGAAGATTAAATAAAATTTTAAAAAAAAAGAAGCATGTATCTTAATACTGAGAAATTTTGTAGAAGAGATTTTCTGAATATTTACAAATTAGTATAAAAATATCTACCAGGTAGAAGAAAATAAAATTTATTTAAATTTACTTTTAATAGAGCCTTATTTAGTTGCTGGCTATGAAAATAGCCAAAGGTACAATTATCTGCTTTTTACTAAAATAAATATAAATAACTGAAATAAAAAATGAAACACATATCTATCTACATAATAATTAAGCCTGAAATAATTTGTTAGACATGTTCATACAAATGAATTGATAGATGATTAATATAATGCATGGATTTACATAACTTATTTGAGGTTAAATTTTACTACTTTATCCTCTGAAATACAACGTGAGTTACTTAATATCATTTTATCTAAGCTATTTTAATTTTCTAACTAATTTATTTTGTGTGTACTTTAAGTATTAATGAATGAGTTCTAGGAAGTTTAGGTAGAATATAACATTTTTTTTTCATGAAATTATAACCTTGTACTCTGGTGCTAGCCCCTATCATAACAAATAGAATGACAATAAGATAAATTTTATTTTTTGGAGCATCTGAATATATCCAAGGATAACCAAATTTATCTTTCCCTCCTCCCCTTTCTCCCTCCCTCCCTGTACTGGCTAGTTTTGTGTGCCAACTTGACACAGGCTGGAGTTATCACAGAGAAGGGAGCTTCAGTTGTGGAAGTGCCTCCATGAGATCCAGCTGTGGGGCATTTTCTCAATTAGTGATCAAGGGGGTAGGGCCCTTTGTGGGTGGTGCCATCCCTGGGCTGGAAGTCTTGGGTTCTAGAAGAGAGCAGGCTGAGCAAGCCAAGGGAAGCAAACCAGTAAGAAACATCTCTCCATGGCCTCTGTGCCAGCTCCTGCTTTCTGACCTGCTTGAGTTCCAGTCCTGACTTCCTCTGATGATCAACAGCCATGTGGAAGTAAGCTGAATAAACCCTTTTCTCCCCAACTTGCTTCTTGATCATGACGTTTGAGCAGGAATAGAAACCCTGACTAACACACTCCCTCTCTTCCTTCCTTTCTTTCTCCCTTCCTTGCTTCCTTTCTCCATTCTTTCCTTCCTTTCTTTATTTCTTTAATTCTTTCAGCAGCAATGTTGTTAAAATAACACTTTAATTAGTGAAAAATTTTGTAAGAGAAAGCTAAACACCTCTACAGCAGAATTTGTATTATTCACTAGCGTCATTGTACTCTAGACATGCATCATAAAAGATTAATATGCTTCAGTCACTGGGCCACATTAAAATTAAGTCTGTGTTTAGAAAGTTAGAAATTGAAGGTGCTGCCATAGGTGTAGACATATCAAACTTATCACCCTCCTATGTCTCCATCTCCTAGCCCTAGTTCAGTCTTTTATTACTCTGAAAAAAGTGCAGGAGACATTAACTTAAATGCAGAGGGTGTCACAGATTCATGATTTCATCGAATCCAGGCAGGGAAGGTGCGTTGTGTGGCAAAGCATCTCATATCACCCCTACTGTAAAACAAAGAACGTGTCTAGGCAATGGACATCCTTTTAGTGTTGCCTGTATTCAGGGATGATCTTTCCCCTTTTGGCTTTCTATTGGAAACACCTTCATAGACAGAAGCAAAGGAACAGCTTAACAGTCTTTACAATCCAAACAAGTTGCCAATCAACTCTGACCCAGAATTGTTTCTGTTTAAAAGAACTGCTGGAACAAAAATGGAGAAGAGACTGAAGAAAAGGAGGCCAAGTGACAGACTCAAATTGGGTTTCATCTCAAGGGGAGACTCCAAGGCCTGACACTGTTACTCATGCTATGATGTGCTTCCAGACAGATGACTCGCATGGCTGACTGAGACAGATGCAGATACTTGCAACCAACCAATGGACAGAAGTCTAGGACCCCTCTGGTTGAATTAGAGAAAGGCTGAAAGAAGTTGAGGAGGAGGGTGACCCCATAGGAAGATCAGCAGTCTCAACGAACCTATACTCCTCCTCCAGCATCTCTCACTGAGCCACCAACCAGGCAGCATACACCAGTTGGTAAGAGGCCCCCAACATATATACAGTAGAGGAGTGCTGGGTATGGACTCAGTGAAAGAAGATGTGCCTAAGCCTTGAGAGACTTGAGGCCCCAGGGAGTCAGAGACCTGGAACAGTGGGTGGTGGGTGGTGAGACATCCTCTTGGCAATAGGGCAAGGGGTAGAGAGAGGAGGAATGGGATGAGGATCTCTTGGACTGGGAGGCAGATAACGACTGGACTGTAAAAAATAAAATAAAAAGATTTAAAGATAATTAAAAAAAAATCAACATATACCCTAATGACATTCTTAGCGTTTATAATCAGTGCTACACTTCTTAAACCAGGAAACAAGCAACTGATCACCTATGAGAAACAGAATTGCTAGCTCCTTCTATGTATAAATCGCGATTGGAATTCGGACCCCGTAGTTTATTAATGTTATTTAAAGGAGAATTAAACTATGATAATTATTTACACTTGCTACTTTTGTTAAATAATGAATGAATTTTCACCTATATTACTGAATAATCTTTGAAATAAATAAAAATCATAGAGTATTTTCTTTTTCATCATAGAAGACTTGATGACTCAACAGTATTTTTATTAGATGTTTTCTTTATTTACATTGCAAATCTTATCCCCTCCAAAAAATCCCCCTATTCCATCCCCCTCCCCCTGCTCACTAACCACCCACTCCTGCTTCCCTGTACTGGCATTCTCCTACACTAGGGCATCAAGCCTTCAGGAGACCAAGGGCCTCTCCTCTCATTGATGTTCCACAAGGCCATTTTCTCTCTCTTTTTTTTCTTTATTTTATTAGATATTTTCTTTATTTACATGTCATATGATTCCTCCTTTTCCAGTTTCTCCTCCAAAAAAACCAAAAAACCAAAAAAGCAAAAACCAAAAACCAAAAAACAACAAGAACAAATCCCTATTCCCTGTCCCCCTCCCCCTGCTTCTCACCCCTCTCCCACTTACTGGCCCTGGCATTCCTCTACACTGGGGCATAGAACCTTCACAGGGCCAAGGGCCTCTCCTCCCATTGATGACAAACTAGGACATCCTCTACTATACACATGCTGCTGGAGCCATGAGTCCCACCATGTGTACTCCTTGGTTGGTGGTTTAGTCCCTGGGAGCTCTGAGGGTACTAGTTAGTTCATATTGTTGTTCATCCTAAGGGGCTGCAAACCCTTCAGCTCCTCTGGTCCTTTCTCTAGCTCCTGGGACCCTGTACTCAGTTCAATGGATGGCTGTGACCTCTACTTCTGTATTGGTTGGCTACTGTCAGAGTCTCTAAGGAGACAATTATAATTCAGGCTGAATTGTCCTTCCTTTAGTCTCTGCTCCATAGTTAGTCTCTGCAACTCCTTCCATGGGTATTTTGTTTCCCCTTTTAAGAAGGAATGAAGTGTTTACATTTTTGGTCTTTCTTCTTCTTGAGTTTCTTGTGGTTTGTGGACTGTACTTTGTGTATTCTGAACTTCTGGGATAATAACCACTTATCAGAGAGTACATACCATGTGTGTTCTTTTGTGATTGGGTTACCTCACTTAGGATGATATTCTCCAGATCCACTCATTTCCCTAAGAATTTCATAAATTCATTGTTTTTAATAGTTTTAATAGCTCCATTGTGTAGATATACCAAGGACCCCAGCTATACCACTCCTGGGCATATACCCAGAAGATGCTCGAACATGTAATAAGGATACATGCTCCACCATGTTCATAGCAGCCTTATTTATAATAGCCAGAAACTGGAAACAACCCAGATGTCCCTCAACAGAGGAATGGATACACAAGGCCATTTTTTGCTACATATGCAGCTGGAGCCATGGGTCCCTCCATGTATACTCTTTGGTTGGTGGTTTAGACCCTCAGAGCTCTGAGGGTACTGATTGGTTCATATTCTTGTTCCTTCTATGGGGCTGCAAATCCCTTTAGCTCCTTGGGTTCTTTCTCTTGCTCCTCTATTGAGGACTTTGTTCTCAGTCCAATGGATGGCTATGAACATCCACTTCTGTATTAGTCAGGCACTGGTAGAGCTTCTCATGAAACAGCTATATTAGACTCCTGTCAGTAAGTACTTGTTGTCTTACCACAATAGTGTCTGGGTTTGATAACTGTATATGGGATGGCTCCCTAGGTTGGACAGTCACTGGATGGCTTTTTCTTTAGTTTCTGCCTCAAAGATTGTCTCTGTATTTCCTACCATGGGTATTTTGATCCCCCTTCTATGAAGGACCAAAGTATCCATATTGTGGTCTTCCTTCTTCTTGAGCTTCATGTGGTCTGTACTGGTGAGGATGTGGAGTAAGAGGAACATTCATTCATTGTTGGTGGAATTGCAAACTGGTACAACCAGTCTGGAAATCAGTTTGGCGGTTCCTCAGAAAATTGAACATAATAGTACCTGAGGACCCAGCTATATGATTTCTGGGCATATACTCAGAAGCCAACATATAATAAGGACACATGCTCTACTATGTTCATAGCAGCCTTATTTATAATAGCCAGAAGGTGGAAATAGCCCAGGTGTCCCTCAATAGAGGAATGTATACAGAAAATGTGGTACATTTACTCAGACATTAAAAACAATGAATTCATTAAGTTCTTAGGCAAATCGATGGAACTGGAAAATATCATCCTGAGTGAGTTAACCCAATCACAAAAGAACACACATGGCAGGCACTCACTGATAAGTTTATATTAGCTCAGAAGTTTAGAAGATTCAACAGTATTTTAAATCACTCATAAGTATTCAACAAAGCCAGGATGAACAATGGTATATATGGATACATATATACATATATATATGTATGTGTATATATATATACATATATTTGATACACACACATATATATTTGATACACATAATGAATAAATTTCTATATTTTGTATAGAATATTATTTCATTAAGATATATAAATTATTTGAAGAATTAATAAATATCAGTTACTTAACATAAAAATAAATGCTAGTATTTTTATTCCTATTTAAGTGACAAATACTGATGATCTTATATAACCAGACATTGTTGTTATAGGCATAAACAGGACTCAAACTTTGGTTTCTAGGGACTTTTAGTCAAGGAGAAAATTGTAACATTAAACAGAATGTGAACCAATTTTGTTATCAGTGAGTTAAAACAAGCATAAGTTTTCCTATAAGGCTGAAGTGTCAAATATTTCTCTTTCCTGCTTGAGTTAATAAAATTTCAGCAAGCTATTAGAAACAATTTCCTGAGAAAAGCAACTTTTAAGATGTATAATAACACCATGACTGATTCAGACCAATATTTTGTACCCTGTGTGTCTATGGTACTCTATTGATTTTCAATATGCACAACCAGAACCAAGAGGCATATCCAGACACTTGAGTACCTTGTGAATCATCTTGGATTGATTAAACGTAATAGATTTCATGATTAATTGAGAGCATGCCAGAAGTGTGTTGTACTTTAGGGTTTTGTTCTGTGTGAAAGAGCATTAGAATTTCAGTGAACGGAATCTGTCATATAAATGAAGCAATTCCTTACCACACAACCCCCACCTCCTTAAAGCTGTGTGTGAAATCTTTTAAGCATCTGTACTCTAAAAGCTGAGAAGGGAATTCTACTATATTGTTTGCTCTGACCCTGGTCTCTCCAGTTCAACCTTGAATTAGCCTCCAGACCTTACTTTTCCTCTCTTCTCCATCACAAATGACATATTAGTATCATTTCTTTCCCTAAGTCTTTAGGCTATAGTGTGTGATAACATACTCTGATAGTGTTCTGCACCTGGATTATGTTAGTGTATAGTTATTTTCTTATTCCTGTTTGATGTTTTCGTACCTCCAAACATTTCAAATGCCTCATTTTCTCTTATGAGTATGTATAACTTAATGAAGGGTACATAAGTGAGCTTTTTTTTTATTATTATTTTTTGAGACAGGGTTTCTCTGTATAGCTCTGGCTGTCCTGTAACTCACTCTGTAGACCAGGCTGGCCTCAAACTCAGAAATCCACCTACCTCTGCCTCCATAAATGAACTTTAAAATAAAATAAAACTCAATAAATATGTCTGAAAAACTAGACCAGTTTGGTCAGTCTACAATGAGAAAGTATTATAAGATGTGGAACAAAGATAAACTTATTTTAATGTCAAAATTCCTACATTTCTAGATTTGAAAAATAAATTGATCTGATCTGAAAATTGCTACAAGTGTTTTTCATGTAAGACAGACTTCATTGGGTAATACACTATTATCTGTTCTGAACAATCCATATAATTTCTGAATAATTCTAATGTAAATATTCTCATGAAAATTTAAGAGACATGCTTAGAGTTGGTCACAGTCTTTATGGTGGCTTTAGGATGTGTTGAATGCTAAAGTATCACCCTCAGGTTGTAATGGTGAGGATGACACTGACTTATCAAGACATCTCCTTAAAGAACATGAGCAGGAAGTTGGCTGATTGTCTACCATTGATTTTATGTGCTCTCAGTCGTGAAGAAAATGCTTCCATTGGTTTTACAACTTTCTGAAATTGCCAAGTTGTTGGTGTTTTTAAGATTATTGATTTCATTACATCTTTCTGGCACAATGCTTTATAATGTAAAATTTAAATTCTCAGATTTTTTTCTAGCAAAAGAGCTCAAGTTCTCATACCTAAGACACCTGTATTTTCAAATGAAACTTGGAAAATCTGGTTCATAGAGGTGGTGTAAAATGGTAGCAAAGTAAAAGACTTTAGTGAGATATCTGGCTTCAAATTCTGTTATAGGTTTTTAACAAAAAATGCATGTCCTTGGGCAAGTCACCAGAACTCCTCATTTACATGATCATAATATTAGTGTAAATTCTATGGTAATCTATAAGAATTAAATAAATGGTAGCATTCTTAGAACAATGGAATTTATGTATATTTGCATACATATTTGTTAAATGTGTATAGTTAATAACATGACTGTTGCTTCACCTGTATATGACAAGAGGAACTATGGAGTGTTCATTATAATAGAAAGTAAGGGAAGCTACACATATGTATAAGAAACATGTTAAAATGACTTTTATATGTAATATGTAGTGTGAGAATATGAATATCCAAATATAATACTCAGAATCAGAAGAACAGACTTATGATGAAATTAGATTATATATGATAGCCCATTAAAAGTATATAGATGAGAAGATATAAGTTGCAGCCCTCCTCAAAATCAAAAATGTTCTAAAGTCATAGATACCTTTAATATAACAAAATATATGGGTACCTCTAAAACATAAAACTAAAACAAAAAAATTACTCCAATGACTAATTTCCTGTAAAGATAGTCTAGAATTTGGAAGTTAAAGTGTAGTAGCATCTATAAGCTTCCCACTGATGTAACTGATATACAAAAGATTGAATGGAAATTAGCCACTATAACATAAAGAAAGAAGGAGTCCTCCAAGTCTTGGAATTAAACTACGAGGAGCTGTTATCAGATAATGATGCAAAGCTAGGCACAATAGACCATAAGCAAGAATTCCTTGGAAGACTTCAGAATTCATATTGTTTCAATGAGTTGATAAGTCATTTCAAGGAAAATAAAGCCAAGTTATACTTAGAGGTTCATTTATTTTGATTAATTTATCTTCATGTTATTTATAACATCTATCACAGATATTATACACCATTTTAAAATTTTAAACATCAAGTGAAGGGATGGGGTTGCCGTTCCACAGTCAAAAACTCTGACCCAGAATTGTTCCTGTCTAATAGAATTGGAGGAAAAGAAAATAGAGAAGAGATTGAGGGAGCCAGTGACAAGCCCAAATTGGGCTCCAGCTCAAGGGTAGGCTCTAAGGCCTAACACGAGTAAGTGCTGCTGTGGTGTGCTTACAGACAGAAGCTTAGCACAGCTGCCCTCAGAGAGGCCCAAAATGCAGCTGAAAGAGTCAGATGTAGATACTTACACCCAACAATGGACAGAAGTCAGGACCCCTGTTGTTGAATTAGGGAAAAGCTGGAAGAAGCTGAACAGGAGAGTGAGCCTATAGGAAGACCAGCTATAACAGCTTACCTAACCTGGATCCCTGAGATCTCTCAGACATTGTGCTACCAACCAGGCTGCATACACCAGCTGATATGAGGCCGCTGACACATATAGAGCAGAGGACTGCCTGGTCTGGCCTCAGTGAGAGAAGACACACCTGACCATGGGAAATCTTGCAGCCCCAGGGAGTGAGAAGGTGTGGGAGTTGGAGGTGGGGAGTAGGAACATCCTCTTGGAGACAGTAGGAGGAGGCATGGGATGAGGAAGAGTCAGAGAGCAGACCTGGAGGGTGATAATGACTGGACCGTAAAAAAAAGATAAAAGAATAATATAAATAAATAAATAAATAAATAAATATTCAAACATCAATTCATAATTTCCCAAATCAGATATACTGTAGTGGTTTGAATATGATTTGCAGATGGGAAATTGTGCTGTTAGGATTGTGGCCTTGTTGGAATAGTTGTGGACTTGTTGGGCGGAGTGTATCACTGTGTAGCCAGGCCTTGTAGGGCTCCTATGCGCATGATCTGCCCAGTGGTGAAGAGAGACCCCCTCCTGGCTGCCTGCAGAAGACAGTCTCTTCTTCCTGACTACCTCTGGATAAAGATGAAGAACTCTTGGTTCTTCTGCACCAAGTCTACCTGTATGAAGTCATGTTTCCTAACATAATGATGATGGACTGAACCTCTGAAAATGTAAACCAGTCCCAATTAAATGTTTGCCTTTAAGAGCTGCCCTGATCAGGGTGTCTTTTCACAGCAATGGAAACTCTGAGACATATACTTTAAATTATTGTGAAATTGATGGTGGTATATAGTTAAATGGTTGAACATATTTGGAGTAATTCATATCAAAATTTATTTTCCCAGTTCCTCAAGTTAATCATTGTGTATATCCCCACTGCCCCAATCAAAACTAAATCCTTTGTTCTTTTAACCTAGTTTCTACTATAGAGTGAACTCAACTGAAAAAGACTTCTTTTAGGATAAAAGGGAGAACAAATGAAAGTTAACTATTACTGCAGATGCTAGATAATAATCCCCAAAGATGTTTATATGTTGGTTTATGGACAATGCTGTTCTATTTTGACAAAAGAAAAACTTTAACAATTGATTAAGAAAGTTTTGAGATGAAAAATTACTCTAATCATCTGTTTCACACAGTGCAATAGCAGGAATGGTAGTGGAAGAGATGAAAGAAAATTAGATATGAAGCTGTTGTGGAGATGAATGCTAAGACTAGATAGGTGTGGGGACATAAATAATCCAGTAAATCACCATGTGAGCAAATGGACTCTGGCCTATGTTCGCCCATTGCAGGTTGCTGCTCATCCTGTTGAATGCTTCTGATGTTCTATGAAGATAAATTATAAAGGTAAGTGGCTTAATTTTGATTCATGGTTTGGTAGGTTCCTACCCAAGATGTAGGCAGAAGTTATCCTTGGGGACCTATTATCAGCAGCACAGTGCAGTAAAAACTCTAGCAAGACAATACTGCTCACATTTTGGCCAGAAAGTGGAAGGGAAAGAGAAAGATACCATAGTTTTATGCTTCATGAATGCCACACACCTCTAAACAGCTTCTGAGGAAGGTTCCCGCCATCTCACAGTCTGGATGCCTTGGGAGCTGCTCCTTTAAGTATACAGCCGTTTGTGAGAGATCCTGCATCTAAATTATAGTAATTTCTATCTACATAACTGTAAGCATCTTTTTTGTATCATTATAAACTACTAAAGTTCTGATAGTTTTTTATATTTGCAATAGGAAACAATACAGTTGCACAATAGGAGTGGAGTAAGTAATCAGTTGAAACTATTGAAAAGAAAAAAGTGACATGCAGGATTTCCATTTCATTGGGAAGGAACATTTTAATTTTAAATAGGGTCCTATGTTTTTCCTTTCATGAATTTTTTTTAATACAGTACATTCTAATTTTGATTTACCTTCCCAAACTTTTCCGCATTCCTCCTTAACTCTGCACCATCCTGTTCCACACTTTTTCTGCCTTAAAAAAATGTAGTGATAATATCATTCCTAATGATATTCTGCTATACTCATAGATTAGTAAGTATAATCCTCAGTTAGAGAACAGCAGAGAGACTTCCTTCAGCAGCAGATGGGAGCAAATACAGAGACGAACGGCCAGACATTATGAAGTGGGAAAGAGAATGTAGAACACTCAGCTTGAAATAAAACAACCTTATCAAATCCCTTCCCTCAAGACTTAGGGAACCCAGAAAGAGGAGTCAGAAAAAGTATAAGAGACAGAGGAGATATAGAACACCAGAAGACCAAGGCCCTCTAAATAAACTGAGCAAAAGTCATATGAGTTCATAGAGTCTGAAGCAGCAGCACAGGGCCACTAGAGTAGGGGCCAGGGCCTCTCTGGTATTATTGCTTTCAGTCTATATAACTGACTATATCTTATATAATATATGGTTATATATCATTGTTTTAATTTTAATGTTTTTATATGACTGGTAGATATGGGAACAGTGGGTCTCTGATTGTTGTTTCTTCTCTTGGGTTCTCGTCCTTCTGTTGCTTTTCCTTTCAAAAGTTCAATGTAATAGTTTCTGTTTTATATTATATTTAATGTTGTTAAAAAGAGAAAACAAACAAGCATCTAAGTAAAAATGAAAAAAAGTAGAATAAAGCAAAACCAACTACTTTGGAATAGGACAAAACAAACAGAAAAAAAAAAGCCTAAAAAAAAGCAAGAGAAACACAAATAGATGATTGTGCTTTTATTTTTTTCTTTTTTCTTTTAATTCAGATATTATATTTATTTACATTTTAAACATTATCCCCTTTCCCACTTGTCTTACTCAGGGTTTCTATTCCTGCACAAACATCATGTCCAAGAAGCAAGTTGGGGAGGAAAGGGTTTATTGAGCTTATTTCCACATTGCTGTTGATCACAAAGGAAGTCAGGACTGGAACTCAGACAGATCAGGAAGCAGGAGCTGATGCAGAGGCCATGGAGGGGGATGTTCCTTACTGGCTTGCCTCCCCTGGTTTGCTCAGCCTGTTCTCTTATAGAACCCAAGACTTCCAGCACAGGGATGGCACCACCCACAAGGGGCCCTACCCTCTTGATCACTAATTGAGAAAATGCCCCACAGCTGGATCTCATGGAGGCATTACCCCAATTGAAGCTCCCTTCTGTGATAACTCCAGCCTGTGTCAAGTTGACACACAAAACCAGCCAGTACACCACTCCATCCCCCTTCCTCCTGCTTCTATTCTCCTGCCCCTACTCACCCACCCACTCCTGCCTCCCCCCCTCATATTCCCCTGCACTGAGGCATCGAGCCTTCACAGGATCAAGGGCCTCTTGTCCCATTGGTGCCCAACAAGGCCATCTTCTGCTACATATATGGCTGAAGCCATGGGTCTCTCCATGTGTATTTCTTGGTTGGTGGTTTAGACCCTGGAAGCTCTGGTTGGTTGATATTGTTGTTCTTCCTATGGGGTTGCAAAGCCCTTCAGCTCCTTCAGTCCTTTGTGGTTACATTTTTAAAGTAAAACTGAGAAATACAAGAGCATGTAAAAAAGCCAATTAATTATATTCAAGAACTACTTGATAAATAAAGCCTTGATAATATATTTGTATGAATTCTTCCAGAAATATTGTAAAGTAATGAACTCAGGACCATTTTTCAAACCTTCGAAATTTTGAAATTTTTGTATAGATTTGCTTATTTTCTTCATTACTGAATTTCTGTTTGGAACCACTATGACTATTGTACACATTTGGAAATATTCAGTCTTCAGTGATGATGATACTGTGAAATGGATTTTTTAAAAATATTCAATGTTAATCTCAACTAAGTGGTTAAATTTGTTGGTGATTATCACAACCAGTCTAGTTTTGTTATGGATTACATTTATAAAATGTACTTATCTTATCTTATTGATTTTAATGATTCTGCCTTACAGATACAACATATGGCAAGGATTTATATGGTTGTTAGTCTTTGTCATATATTTTCTATTTTGTAATTTTAAAAATCACATTGGCAGTTATATATACATATATATAATTATAGTATTGAGTCTAACAATTTAAAATTATTGTTAACATGAATTTTGAATTGTTGTAAGGAAATGTTCACAAGAATCTCTTACTGATTATTTGTCCTACATTTTATTGGATTTTTACTTCCTCTTTTCTTTTATGTTGAGTACATCTCTATATTTCCTCTTCTCTTCTTGTGTTTCTTATTCACCCTGACTTTTTTTAAAAAAAAAAACTTTCCTTACAAATTAAATATTTCATTTTCTGTCTGAATTGTCTACATCAAAACCACCATTTCATAGAATATATGAGGAACTTATAGAGTTGCATATCCAACTTAATTATTTACTTTCTCTCCTTTATTCCAAACGTATTGTATATTGTTTGTGCATGTGTAGATATATACATACATTTACACACATGTATATATGCTTTCTTAATAAACATGAACAGATAGTTATATTTACATGCATAAATATAGCTATATCTAGCTACAGTTCCCTTCACATACATGAACACATTTTAAATTTTATAAAATAGCTTATTTTTTGAAGGACTTCAAAATTTCTTTCAAAATTGTTAATATTTGTCACATAGTTTCTATTTAGGTGTCCCCATTTTCTAAGGCTTTTCATCTTGTATTATTACTATTTATGCTAACAGACTTTATTTTATTTTTGAGACAGGATGTCCCTATAGAGCCATATCACCTGGAACTTCCTACATAAACCAGACTGGCCTTGACTTCACAGAGATCTGCCCCTGCCCCTGCCCCTGCCCCTGCCCCTGCCCCTGCCCCTACCCCTGCTCCTACCCTTGCCCCTGCCTTCTGAGAGTTAGGGTTAAAGGCATGTGCCTCCATATATGACTTTCTTCAATAGACATTTGTAATGTTCAGGCTGTTAGCTTTTTCTCATAAGAAAACCTGTTTAGTTTTTTCTGAACGATATTTGAAAGATACTTACTCTTAAGCTTTACAAAAATTATTTTGATTTTGGCTTTGAATATTGATATTTCAGCTTTTGTTAGAAAAATACAAATGAGATATATGAGATATATGTTATAAAGCATTCTTGTGTAATAGTATGTTAAACTCTTCTTGCTTTCAGTATGATGAAAATCTGGGCTTATTGTGAGGATTTTATGAGTTTATGTCTTTGAACATTGAGTATTTGCAGAATACATTTGTTGTTCAGTTTATAGATATTTGTAAAATACAAAAAGCTTTGACTGAATTTCCTGTCATACCTCTTACCAGGTCTTTTGACTTATGGGGTATAAAATGGATGGTGTGAAAACGGATATTTAATCAGAAGTAACCACATTTTGACATTTGCATTTTGATCTGCTGTTGAGCAACATGTTGTGTGATACTCTTCTGTGTGCTAAGCACTGGCAGAGAGCAGTGGTCCTCAGTTAGTCATGTGACCATGGGGTTAAAAAGATGTACCCCAACTGTGCTGTGTAAGCTAAACTGTCATGTTTCACAAATCCTATGTACTAGACCTATTTTTATTCTACCGTGTTTTTAATTTACGATAAATGTAAGAATATCTGTTTTCACTCATACCTTGCATTATTCCTTATTTTGATGAATGGCAATAAAACATTGATTAGCATCCTTTGTGTTTTCCATAGATCCCTGAGACAACTACTTCTTACCTTTCCGTATCCTCTAAGTAGTATTTTTGTTTCTATTATTTAACCATTAATATAAAAAAGACCTTTGCAATTTTTAAGCTTTTACTTCCTCACATTCAACATTAAGACTTTCTGTTCTGGAATTTTCATTTAGGTTTATCAATAATTATCTTTATTATAGTGAGTTATCTCATTTCCATATTTATGTTTTATGTGTATTTCATTTGTAATAACAAAAGCACATATTTAGAATCAAATTCTGCCATACGTATCATGTGCTTTCTTCTAACACTGGGTTACCTTTATGCTTCACCAGACCTAGTAAATGTATGTACTACAATACACATTGGGAATTTCATTATTTAAAATCAGATATTTATGTTTCTTCAAGATACTTAACTTTGGATTAGCACCAATAAATATAATAATACGTCATCCATATTATCTTAGCCTTGCTTTTAAGTCTTTCTGAAGTATTTTCTATAATAGTCTATTCCTCTATTACTACAACAGTCCTTCTCCAAGTTTTTTTCTTGATTGTATGTATTGCCTGCAGGTGTGATAAAGTAATTTATCATTTGCCTTACTTAGGGTTTCTATTGCTATAAAGAGACACCATGACCTTGGGAACTCTTACAGTGGAAACACTTAACTCACCTGCCTTAACAGTTCAGAAATTTAGTCCCTTGTCATCATCATAGAAAGCATGGTGACATGCAGGCAGACAGAGTTTTAGAATATTAGTTGAGTGTTCTATAACTAGTTCCTCAGGCAGCAGGAAGAGAGAGTGAGCCACTGAGCCTAGCATGAACTTCTGAAGCTTCAAAGCCCATTTCCAATGACATACCACCTCCAACAAGGCTATTTATACTAATCCTTTAAAATAATGTCACGCTGATGAGTTTATGGGGTCACTTTCATTCAAACCACCACAGCATTCTAGTTTACTGCACATGGTACAACTCTCAACCCTCTGAAACATTATATCAAGCACTTAAATGTCAAAACGAAGATGTTCTTTACATACCATGATGGGCATGTACAGATTTTTATTTCAAAAACACATAAATACTTATTGCAAACTTTTACATTTATCAAAATCAAACATTTTAATCTCTCGAATTGAAACCAGTATATTTAATTCAGGATAAAACTTTTTTCTGTTCTATTCTATGGTCAAGAACTTTCTTATAGGCTTAGAAATCCATGGATTTTGTTCAATTTACTACCTGCAACCCTGTAAATCTTTTCACTGTTCCATTCATAATATCAATACTCTTACATCATTTGATTTTGTTGTTGTTTTGTTTTGTTTGTTTGGTTTGTTTTTTTCGTTTTCGAGACAGAGTTTCTCTGTGTAGCCCTGGCTGTTCTGGAACTCACTCTGTAGACCAAGCTGGCCTCAAACTCAGAAATCCGCCTGTTTCTGCCTTGGGATTAAAGGCGTGCACCACCACTGCCTAGCACTTCATCTATTTTTATCTGATCTGATATTAATTTACAGTGGGAGAAAAAGTAAAAATTTCTGTCATGGACAGATGCTATGGACATTGCTATATTATAGTGCAGGTAAGTATATTGGATGAATTATTTATTTATATGTTATATATTAAAAACAGAATTAGTCCCTTGTGGAATTATTCTTGCATCCCTAGAATGTTTAATGGATTATGCCAGGGCCAATAAGTGGGAGTGGGTGGGGTGACAGGCCTTGGGAGGGGGGAGGCAAAAGGGGTTTGTTCTTGTTTTTGTTTGTTTGTTTGTTTTGGAGGGGAATCTGGGAAAGGGAAAATGTACATGTAAATAAAGAAAATACCTAATTAAAAAAAATGTGAATATATCCTCAGAAAAATACATTTACTGAATGATGGAAGGATGCTCTAAAAGCCTTTAATATGGAGGATTCTTGTTTTTTAACAATTATGCTCTTCTTAATATGACTAAGTCCACTCATTGAAATAATAACACTAGTAACTCTTATCCTTGATATTATATTGTGTTTATATTGGTTCTATGTTTTCCGAACTTCATGTTTCAAACACATTCTGTTGGTAGCTATATTCCAAGAGCATAAGCATCTGAGCTTTAAAATGACACCCAACTGCATCTCTAGTTGTCTGAATAAATATCTGTGTGTGATCTGTTTATAACTGCTGCCACACTCTTTCCTCCACCCTGACAGTTCAAGAGAGATACAGTATACCACTATATAGAATTCAAAGCATTTTCAGCACTTTGAGCTGAGGCAATGCAACTTCAAAATGCTTACAATTTCATTCTCTATTGAATCTTCACTCACCAAAAGTTTGTGTTGCAGTCTATATTGCAGAATAAAAGGCATGCATAATATTCCAAAAGAATTTAGACAACTCAACAAATATGTTTCTTTTTTTACTATCTGTGGCAGAGATAAATATTAAGGAATAAAATGGCTTGTGAATAAAATAAAATAGAAAACTCTAGTCTACTATCAATAGTTGAAAACTTAACAGAAACAAACAAACCTCCAAATTTTACTTTTTCTGAATTATTTTTCTCTGTATGTTGCAGTTTACCTTATTAAAAGCACTTTTAAAGTGAAAAAAAATGTAGAAGGAAAAATAAAGCTTACCGATAAAAAATTAACGTTATAATATTTTCTTTAAGCAAAAATGAGAAAATTATAAGAAGTTACTTATTTGCACACACATAGAGATTTTCTCTTAAATAATGTTTAATGTGGCAAAACAAACATTCTCAGAATGTTCTGAGAAATATTCCAGTTAATCAGAAACTAACATAATACTTTTAAAATTTTTTAAATCAGATTTCTATTATTGTTGGGGAATGTATGAGATAATCAACTTAAAATGCATTTATGCATTTAGAAATGTGGGTGTGGTTAACAATAAAAAGATAAATAAAGACAGGCCTCAGAAATGGCAGGGCAGCAGGCACAGGATCCTTTATTCTTCCATATACACCTAGGAGGGGCTGTGGATCCACAGCCCTCTCTGTCCCTTCCCTGCAAGCAGAGAGCTTGCCTCTAGGGAGTGCTCCAACAAAGGGACTCAGGTGAGATCTCCATTTTCTCTCAGGTGACTTTCTTAAGACAGGACCAGCCAGGAGGCACAAGCCTCAGAAGTGGCAGGGAAGTAGGTGCAGGATCTTTTCTACCTCCATCTACACCTAGGAGGGACAGCAGATGCACAATCCTCATTGCACCTTTCCCACAAGTGGAGAGCCTGTCTCCAGGGTTTGTTCTGACCCCAGGACTCAGGAGGGACAACTGATCCACAGCCCTCTGCACACAGTTCTTACCAAAGAAGAGCTGATCTCCCAGAGGTGTTGACACAGGCATACAGACCCACAGAAGGAATAAGCTCCAGCCAGAGACAGCAAGAACATCTAACACCAGAGATCAACAGATGGCAAAAGGCAAATGCAAGCATCTTACCAACAGAAACCAAGACTACTTGGCTTCATCAGAACTTAGTACTCCCTCCCAGCACAGCAAGTCTTGGATATCCCAAAACACAAGAAAAGCAAGATTTGAATCTAAAATCATATCTCACAATGGTGATAGAGGAATTTAAGAAAGGCAAGAACAAATCCCTTAAAGAAATACAGGAGAACACTGGTAAACAGGTTCAAGCACTTAAAGAGGAAACACACACACACAAAAAAAAAACCCCTTAAAGAATTACAAGAGAACACAAGTAAACAAGTAGAAGCCCTTAAAGAGGAAACTAAAAAATCCCTTAAAGAATTATAGGAAAGCACAACCAAACAGGTGAAGGAATTGAACAAAACCATCCAGGACCTAAAAAATGGAAGTAGAAACAGTCAAGAAATCACAAAGAGAGACAACTCTGGAGATAGAAATCCTAGGAAAGAAGTCAGGGACCATAGATGCAAGCATCACCAACAGAATACAAGAGATAGAAGAGAGAATCTCAGGGGCAGAAGATACCAAAAAAAAAAACAAAACAAAACAAAAAAAACCATTTACACAAGAGTCAAAGAAAACACAAAAGGCAAAACGTTCCTAACCCAAACATCCAGGAAATCCAGGGCACAATGAGAAGACCAAACCTAAGGATAATGGGTATAGAAGAGAGTGAAGTCCTCCAACTTAAAGGACCAAAAAATATTTTCAAAAAAATTATACAAGAAAACATCCCTAACCTAAAGAAAGAGATACCCATGAACATACAAAAAGCCTATAGAACTCCAAATAGACTGGACCAGAGAAGGAATTACTCCTGCCACATGATAATCAAAACTCCAAATGCACAAAACAAAGAAAGAATATTAAAAGCAGTAAGGGGAAAAGGTCAAGTAACATATAAAGGCAGGCCTATCAGAATTACCCCATACTTCTTGCCAGAGACTATGAAAGCCAGAAGATCCTGGGTTGATATCATACAACCCTAAGAGAACACAAATGACAGCCCAGGCTGCTACACCCACCAAAACTCTCAATTACCATAGATGGAGAAACCAAAGTATTCCATGACAAAACCAAATTTACACAATATATTTCCACAAATCCAGCCCTTCAAAGGGTAATAAATAGAAAACTTCAACACAAGGAGGGAAACTACATCCTAGAAAAAGCAAAAAAGTAATCTTCCAACAAAACTAAAATAAGATAGAGACATGAACGGAACGCCAGCTCTAACAACAAAAATAACAGAAAGCAACAATAACCTTTCCTTAATATCTATTAATATCAACAGAATCGATTCCCCAATAAAAAGACATAGACTATCAAAATGGCTACGTAAATAGGACCCAACATTTTGTTGAATACAGGAAACCCACCTCAGTGACAAAGACAGACACTACCTTAGAATAAAAGTCTGGAAAACAATTTTCCAAGCCAATGGCCCCAAGAAAAAAACTGGAATAGTCATGCTAATATAGAATAAACTCAACTTTCAACCTAAAGTGATCAAAAAAGATGAGGAGGGACTCTTCATACTCATCAAAGGTATGATCTACCAAGACGTACTCTCTATTCTGAATCTCTATGCTGCAAATGCAAGGGCATCTACATTCATAAAAGAAACTTTACTAAAACTCAAAGCACACATTGTACCACACACAATAGTAGTGGGAGATGTCAACACCCCACTCTCTGCAAAGGACACATCAGGGAAACAGAAACTACACAAAGACACAGTGAGACTAACAAAAGTTATGAAGATGGATTGAACATATCTATAGAACCTTTTATCCTAAAACAAAAGGATATACATTCTTCTCAGCATTTCATGGTAACTTCTCCAAAACTGACCATATAATTGGTCACAAATCAGGCCTCAACAGGTATAAGAAGATTGAAATAACTCCTTGCATCCTGTCAGATCAAAATGGACTAAGGCTGTTCCTCAATAACAACATAAACAATAGAATGCCCACCTACACTTGGAAGCTAAACACTCTACTCAATGACAACTTTGTCAAGGAAGAAACAAAGAAAGAAATTAAAGACTTTTTAGAGTTTAATGAAAATGAAGTCACAACATACCCAAACTTATGGGACACAATGAAAGCAGTCCTAAGAGGAAAACTCATAGCTTCAAGTGCCTCCAAAAAGAAACTAGAGAGAGCATACACCAGCAGTTTGACAGCACATCTGAAAATTCGAGAACAAAAAGAAGTAAATTCACCGAAGAGGAGTCGAAGGCATGAAATAATCAAACTCAGGGCTGAAAGAAACCAAATAGAAACAAAAACAACTATACAAAGAAAGAACTAAACAGGAGCTGGTTCTTTGAGAAAATCAACAAAATAGATAAGCCCTTAGCCTGACTAACTAGAGGGTACAGAGACATTATCCTAATTAACAAGATCAGAAATGAAAAGGGAGACATAACAATAGACATTGAGGAAATACAAAAAAAATCATGAGATCCTACTACAAAAGCCAATACTAAACAAAACTAGAAAACCTGGATGAAATGGACAATTTTCTAGACAGATACCAAAGTTAAATCAAGATCAGATAAATGATCTAAACAGTCCCATATCTGCTAATGAAATAGAAACAGTCATTAATAGTCTCCCAACCAAAAAAAGCCCAGGACCAGATGGGTTTAGAGCAGAGTTTTATCAAACCTTCAAAGAAGACCTAATACCAATACTCCTCAAACGATTCCACAAAATTGAAACAGAAGGTCCTCTACCCAATTCGTTCTATGAAACCACAATTACTCTTATACCTAAACTACACAAAAACCTAACAAAGAAAGAAAACTTCAGAACAATTTTTCTTATGAATATAGACGTAAAAATACTCAATAAAATTCTCGGAAAATGAATCCAAGAACACATCAAAATGATCATCCATCATGATCAAGTAGGCTTCATCCCAGAGATACAGGGATGGTTCAATATAGAGAAATCCATCAACGTAATTCACTATATAAACAAACTCAAAAGAAAAAAAAAACATATGATCATCTCACTAGATGCTGAGAAAGCATTTGACAAAATCCAACATCCCTTCATGATAAAAGTCTGGGAAAAATCAGGAATTCAAAGCCCATAATTAAACATATTAAAAGCAATATACAGCAAAGTAGTAGCCAACATCAAATAAATGGAGAGAAACTTGAAACAATCCCACTAAAATCAGGGACTAGACAAGGCTGCCCACTTTCCCCCTATCTATTCAATATTCTACTTGAAGTTCTAGCCAGAACAATTAGACAACAAAAAGAGATCAAAGGGATTCGAATTGGAAAGGAAGAAGTCAAATTATCACTATTTGCTGATGATATGATAGTATACTTAAGTGACCCCAAAAATTCCACCAGAGAGCTCCTAAACTTGATAAACAACAGCAAACTAGCTGGATATAAAATTAACTCAAGCAAATCAGTGGCCTTCCTCTAAACAAAGGATAAACAGGCTGAAAAAGAAATTAGGGAAACATCATCTTTCACAATAGTCACAAATAATATAAAATACCTTGGCGTGACTCTAACTAAGCAAATGAAAGATCTGTATGACAAGAACATCAAGTCTCTGAAGAAGGAAATTGAAGATCTCAGAAGATGGAAAGATCTCCCATGCTCTTGAATTGGCAGGATTAATATAGTAAAAATGGCATCTTGACAAAAGCCATCTACAGATTCAATGCAATGCCCATCAAAATTCCAACTCAATTCTTCACAGACTTAGAAAGAGCAATTTGCAAATTCATCTGGAATAACAAAAAACCCAGGATAGCCAAAACTATTCTCAACAATGAAGGAACCTCTGGTAGAATCACAATCCCGGACCTTAAGCTGTACTACAGAGCAATTGTGATAAAAACTGCATGGTCTTGGTACAGTGACAGGCAGGTGGATCAATGGAATAGAATTAAAGACCCAGAAATTAACCCACAAGCCTATGGCCACTTGATCTTTGACAAAGGAGCTAAAACCATCCAGTGGAAAAAAGACAAATGGTAGCTCAATGGACAGTTAGCATGTAGAAGCATGCGAATTGATTCATTCTTATCTCTTTGTACAAAGCTCAAGTCCAAGTGGATCAAGGACCTCCACATAAAACCAGGTACACTGAAACTAACAGGAAAAAAAGTGGGGAGAGCCTCGAGGACACGGCACAGGGGAAATTTTCCTGAACAGAACACGAATAGCTTATGCTCGAAGATCAAGAATTGACAAATGGGACCTCATAAAATTGCAAAGCTTCTGTAAGGCAAAAGACACTATCAATAGGACAAAACGGCAACCAACAAACTGGCAAAAGATCTTTACCAATCCTATATCTGATAGAGGGCTAATATCCAATGTATACAAAGAAGTCAAGAAATTAGACTCCAGAGAAGCACATAATCCTATTTAAAAATGGGGTAAAGAGCTACAAAAAGAATTCTCAACTGAGGATTACCAAATGGCTGAGAAGCACCTAAAGAAATGTTCAATATCCTTAGTCATCAGGGAAATGCAAATCAAAACAACCCTAAGATTCCACCTCACACCAATCAGAATGGCTAAGATAAAAAATCTTAGGTGACAGCAGTTGCTGGAGAAGTTGTAGTGAAAAAGGAACACTCCTTCATTGCTGGTGCGATTGCAAGCTGGTATAATCACTCTGGAAATCAGTTTGGTGGTGCCTCCGGAAATTGGTCATAGTACTACCAGAGGACCCAGTTATACCACTCTTGGGCCTACACCCAGAAAATGCTCCAAAATATAATAAGGATACATGCTCCACTATGTTCATAGCAGCCTTATTTATAATAGCCAGAAACTGGAAACAACCCAGATATCCCTAAACAGAGGAATGGATACAGAAATTGTGGCATATCTATACAATGGAGAGCTACTCAGTCATTAAAAACAATTAATTTATGAAATTCTTAGGTAAATGGATGGATCTGGAGAATATCATCCTGAGTGATATAACCAATCACAAAAAGCACACATGGTATACATTGTCTGATAAGTGGATATTAGCCCAGAAAATCAGAATACACAAAGGACAATTCTCAAACCACAAGAAACTCAAGAAGAAGAAAGACCAAAGTGTGGATACTTCATTCCTTCTTAAAAGGGGGAACAAAATACCCATGGAAGGAGTTATAGAGACTAACTCTGGAGCAGAGATTGAATGAAAGACAATCCATGGATTGTTCCACCTGGGAATCCTTCCCATATTCAGTCATCAAATCCATACACTATTGTGGATGCCAGCAAGTCCTGGATGACAGAAGCCTTATATAGCTGTCTCCTGAGAGCCTCTGACAATATCCAACTAATACAGAAGTAGAGGTTCACAGCCATCTACTGGACTGAGTACAGGGTACCCAATGAAGGAGCTAGAGAAAGGACCCAAGGAGCTGAAGGGCTTGCAGCCCCTTAGGATGAACAACAATATGAACTAACCAGTACCCTCAGAGCTCCCAGGGACTAAACCACCAACCAAAGAGTACACATGGTGGGACTCATGGCTCCAGCAGCATATGTATAGCAGAGGATGGCCAAGTCAGTCATCAATGGGAGAAGAGGCCCCTGGCCCTGTGAAGTTTCTATGCCCCAGTATAGGGGAATGCCAGGGCCAATAAGCAGGAGATAGTGGGGTGGTAAGCAGGGCAGGGAGGGAACAGGGTTTTGTTTTTGTTTATTTTCTCTTTTTTTTTTTTCTTTTTTTTTTTTTTTTTTTTGAGGCGAAGCTGGGAAAGGAGATATCATATGACATGTAAATAAAGAAAACATCTAATTAAAAAAAGATAAATAGACCATAACTTTGATAGAGAGTGTGGAATGGATACTTGTGGAGTGTTGGGGGATGGGATAGAAGAGGAAAAGCCATCCAAAGTATATTATAATCTCAAAAGTTATAAATACAACCCCATAGGAAGACGAGCTGTCTCAAGTAACCTGGACCCCTGATATGTCTCAGACAGTGAGCCACCAACCAGGCAGTGTACAATAGCTGATATGAAGCCACAAAACATACACAGCAGAAGACTGCCTTGTTTGGCCTCAGTGAGAGAAGAAGCATCTAACCCCTGAGAGACTTGAAGCCCCAGGGAGTGTGGAGGTGTGATGGGGTAAGGGTAAGGAGGTGAGTACATTCTCTTGATTATAGGGGAAGAGGAATGGGATGAGGAATACTCGGAGGGCAGACCAGGAGGGGAATAATGAATGAACTGTAAAAAAAAAGCTTAAACAATATTATTAATTAATTATTTAGTTAAAAATATTCTTAAGTTGCCTAAAATATCCATTTAGAAGGGAAACCTGTTGGAAGGTTTATTTTGACTCCTAGTCCTTTAGTGAGCCAATCAGTCAGTTCACCACCCAAAAATTAGGTATGTACAGGGCAGTGCATTATGGTGAGAACATGCAGCAAAAGATGCCCTTTTACTCTGGCCAGGGTTAAAGATGGATAGGAAGTACTATGGCCACAATATCCGTCTGAGACATGCTCCCAACAGAATATAACCTCTTAAAATTTCTTCACTAAACCAGATATGATGGAGCACATTTGTTAAGCATACATTGGGAAGCCTACAAGTTCATGTGCTACAATAAAATGTAAGCCTACAATAAAATGTACAGCCTTTGTAGGACACAATTGTTTTAGTTGAAATATGTGTTCATGTTGTCATGAAGAATTCATGTCCATTACATTTTGGCTGTTCATAAAGCCAAAAGACTCAAATTTCCAAGACCAATCAAGGCTATAGAGTGAGGTCCATGGAAGCTTGGGCTAGAGAGGACCTTATTTCGAAAATAAAGAAAGAAACAAAAAAACAAACTTTTTTTTTTTTTTCAAAATGAGGAGAATAGAAAAGGATAGAAAAAAGAATTACCATCTTATATTACCCAAAACCAAACCATAACACATTTGAGTCTCCAAAATATTTATGTACGGCTTTATTGACTGGAAGTCTTGACCACATCATTAACACATAATTCCATAAAAACGTACTTGTGTCATGTGCAGTGTGTAAGGAGAGTCCTAAGAACTCAAAGTTTACAATGGCACGTGATTTAACTAGAGACAAAGTGCTTACCTGATACAGGGCACTTACAGGAGAAAGCTACAGTGCTTAAAACCACAATAGTAGTAGCAGAAGATATCTAAGAATCAAAGGAACACACCACAGCTAACTTTACACAGATATTATTTTATATCACATATTTATGTTCATACCTCTTTCAGCTACAAAGAATATTTTGTAAATTCTGTATTTGCAAGTTTTGATAAATTTCACAGGTATATATTTTGATAGATTTATATTCATATTCCATGTTAATAAGTGATAAAGACCTTACAAAATTATCAGTAATAAAAACTTTCAAAAACTCTCAACTATACACCTATTTATAAACTAATGATGACTAATATTTCATACTTTTTGCTATACTTTTTGCTCCATGCTTTGTCTGACTGTTTAAATAACTCCCAAGTAAATGATATAAAACACATATCTTTTCTATTTGAGACAATAACTTGGAATTAGTCTATTAAAAGCCCACATCCCTTCAAGAGGGGCCTCTTCTATCAATGGTGATTCTACTTCTTTCAAAGATTTACTTAATTTGCTTTGTTCTGTTACAGATTTACCTTAACCTGATATGAAAAATCTTGCTAAAATTCTTGCACAAAATTGATCATATCTTCCAAGGGAAACTGTTTCAGAATTCGCATTTCCTTCATGCTCAGTTATTCTATAAAACAATTTTCCTATGAAAATGTTCTAATAAAAAAGTAAAGAATAAGAAAATTTAACAACCACACAAGCATGTATTGGAGATCAGTCTTGACATAGACCATGTTAAGTGTGCATTTCTTTATTGTTGTTGTTTTATTTTTTATTAGATGTTTTCTTTATTTACATTTCAAATGTTATCCCCTTTCCTGCTTTCCCCTCCAGAAAACTCTATCCCTTCTCCCCTCCCCCTGCTCACCCACCCACCCACTCCAGCTTCCTTCCCTTACACAGGGGCACAGAGCCTTCACAGGACCAAGGGCCTCTCCTCCCATTGATGACCTACAAGGCCATCCTCTGCTACATATGCAGTGCTCAGTCCAATGGATGGCTGTGAGCATCCACCTCTGTATTTGTCAGGCACTGGTAGAGCCTCTCTTAGGAGACAACTATAAAAGGTTCCTGCCAGCAAGCATTTTTTGGAATCCACAATAGTGTCTGAGTTTGGTTACTGTATACGGGGATGGATTCCCAGGTGAGGCCCTAGATTGTCATTCCTCATTCTCTGCTCCACAATTTGTCTCTGTAACTCCTTCCATAAGTATTTTGTTCCCTCTTCTAAGAAGGACCAAAGTATCTACACTTTGGGTCTTCCTTCTTGAGTTTCATGTGGTTTGTGAATTGTCTTGGGTAATCCTAGCTCCTGGGCTAATATCCACTTATCAGTGAGTGCATACCATGAGTGTTTTTTTTGTGGATTGGATTATCTCACTCAGGATGATATTTCTAGTTCCATCCATTTGTCTAAGAATTTCATGAACTAGAAAATTAATAGTTTTAAAAAATTTTTCTGTGTGTGTCAATGTGACAAAATTTAGGAAAGGGTGATAAAATCTGTTACAGGAATGTTTAAATGAATGAATTTTTACATTAGTTGGAGGAGAAAAAGTTGATTGATGAAGGAGATGATTTTAGAATATGCATTCAAACTCTTGAAACTATTCAACCCCAACTCTTCATAGACTGTATAAATATTTGCCTATCAAGATATCCCAATAAAAATGATAATATCAGTACATATCCAATAGAAGATTAATTAAAGATGGCACTTATATGATGAGATGCTATGTACACATTTCTATTATAGATCTTTAGGCTATCAAATGCAAGAAGTAGAAAGTACGACTGTAATTGCATACTGACATTGTTATAAATCAAATCCATACATGAATGAAGTAAACACAATGCAAAGTATTTATTTGTGGTTTTCAGGGGTAGTAAGTTCTTTGGTGACACTTCATCTTTTAAATTTTTTTAATTCATCCATTTTTTCCTATATGTAGCATGTGCTTTACAATTAAGAACAAAACTAATCTTAAAGAGCTTTTCATATTTAATCCCTGAATCAATTTTGTTCTTTAAAGTATCTTCAGAGCACTAATCATGATTATTATATTTACTGAGTTGGAGAGACGTTAAGTTTCACACACATTAAAATGCTAGCCAAGCATTGCTTTTGCTTTAATTTGAGAGTGTCATATATGATAAAATGTTAGTAATAAAAAGAACATTAAAGATGCCCTAATTAAAACTCCAGCCTTAGTGGTAAGTGACTATGCAATATTTCCACATTAGCACTCCCTGAAAAAGCACTTCACTCTGGCAAGTGGCATGTATTTGTTTGGGAAATAGGCATTGGAATGTAGAGAATATTGAAGCTAATGGGCCAATAGTCTTCACTCATAGTAGTCATTTGCATTTTAGAATTTGGTATAGTATGAATATTTACAAGGCGTGAAACTTTTCCAATTTAGAGCCCATGGCAGTTTAGTTATACTTTGGATGTAGAGAATAGTTTAGTTTTAAAGTTGGGTGTATAAATAAATGAAAAAAAAAAAAGAATCTGTAAGAACATTTCTCCCTGGATTTAGCACATTTTTTTTCTTAAAAAGAATTTACTATTAAGAATCCCATTTTCTTCATTGCATAACTAATCAAGTCACATGAGTCCTTTGAGTATACTCTGGTATCATTAAACTGGAAAGAAAACTGTGATATTCTAGGAAAACTACAAGACTTTGCAGGGAAGTATGTTATCCTTAATCTTCTTTTTTAATTAATTTACTTTTTACATTTCATATTCCATTCCCCACCTCCATCTACCCTCTGATGGCTGCGCATCCCAAACATCCTCCCTACTCCATCCCACCCCCACTCCTGTCTCCATGTGGATGCCCCCAACCCCCACCCCACCTGACCTCTAAACTCTCTGGGGTCTCCTGTCTCTTGAGGGTTAGGTGTATCATCTCTGAATGAACACAGACCCAGAAGTCCTCTACTGTATGTGTGTTGGGGGCCTCATATCAGCTGATGCATGCTGTCTGTTTGGTGGTCCAGTGTTTGAGAGATCTTGGGGGTCCAGGTTAATTGAGACTGCTGGTCCTGCTACAGGATTGCCCTTCTCAGCTTCTTTCAGCCTTCCCTAATTCAACAACAAGGGTCAGCTACTTAATCTTTTAATGAGACACATTTTAAAGCAAATTAACCATACTAAACAGAGCAATGTGTGGTATATAGTTTCTTTTGATGGAGGTAAATGGAACTAAGGAATCAAAAAGAACCACACATATTTTTTGTAAAATAAATGGATAGATTTTAAAATTGTTAGTAACTAGCTAGTGATATTTTTACAGAAGTCAGTAATTTTGAAATAGTATATAAACAAAATACTATTTAAAATAAGATATGAGTTTAATGATTAGGCAGAAGATAATAACAACTCAAAGAATGCAGGCTGGTCTGTTGTTCAGTACCCTGAAAATACTAAAGAGCACCATCTGAAGTAATTTGAGAGTGAGGAACCTTAGCACTAGAAGTTACCATTCCTAAGGTGATGACCACCTTTTTGTGGATTCTCATTTGTATTGTTTTGTTTTGTTTTGTTTTGTTTTTGAGTTTTTGATGTCGATTCTATGACTAGCCTGAAACTCACTACAGAGTCTGGCCAGGCAGTGTCTAGAGTCTGTATGTCTACACCTCCTATAACTCTACTACATGTTAGCACCATGATGCCCAGCTTTTATTATGTGGGTTCCAAGGATCAAACTAACATCCTCATGACTGTAGAGCAAGTACTTTACTGTACATTCACTGCAGTTAAGAAACGATTTTATTACATCTCAGCAAATAGTTTGTTTGCAAGTAAGGTACTCAAGAAAGGATAAGAAGCAATCTCTTCCATCTGAGGTCACTGTTACTACAAGCATTACCGTGAATTGACAAGTTCAAAGAAATAGTTAATATGAACTGACCAATATAGTAAAATGAAGTAGCAAAGAGGTGGAATTTAAAAGAAATGTAAATAGTCAGGATCCAGAGAGATGCATCTACAGAAAAAAAAATAATTTAGAATTATAGTAAAGGTCTTAGAAATTTGCCCAAGCCACATCAGTCCTCTGGTTTGTCAGGGAGTCTTGAGACAGAAACAAAATGCTGCAAAGATGAAGAGGATTAAAAACTCTCTTGTGCTGTGGCTACTTCTGGTTAAAAGTACCTGGAAGTAACTCATCTGTCAAGATATTACATAATTATGTTGCCAAATAGCTAAAACTCCAGATTCAAGGACTCTGTAGTCCCTAAAAGAACTCTTAGATACAAGGCTAAGTACAAATGAGAGATGGATTTTGCAAGTTGGTTCAGCAAAAGTTATACACGTAAAATTCCATTTTAAATATGACTACGCAGGATAGAAAGAACAATATTCAATTACATCAAATTTCCAGACCAGAGAGTTATCCCTAGGGAATAAAAACCAGCTTAACACACTAAAGCTCTTTCTAGACAGTTGGACAGTAGTGGTCTGCTGTGCTGAATGCTACCAGGTCATAGATCAATGACTTCTGTGGGTCTTCCCTTGTTTTCCAAATGAAATCTATAATTCAGTCATTTGTGTCTGTTGCTATGTTGGAGAAGAAAGAGCAAGCAGAATAAATGTGCTTTCATTCTCACATTTTGGAGCCCTGAATACAGTTGTGTAGGTGGGTCTATGAAAGACAATTGCCATTATCCAGGGATTAAAGAGTATCATGTGGTAGAGTGGATGCGATTTGAGATAATTCTGTATTTGTGAAAGTAAGGAACACTTGTAAAGCATGCGTTGTTTCACTGGAGCCAATTTATCCTGCTAATGTGCAGAAGCCAGAGCAATGTGGGTTTCAGAGACTTGCTTATAGATGGCTGTCTAAATATAATTAGTGATATTTTCTTGAGAGGCTGACAGATGATGTCTGCAAATGGATAATAGGTTATGTTGCCCACAGTGTTTTCCATGAGGACTCCACTGTTCCTTTTTGTTTGACCTTAATTGGTATAACTGATAGCAGGTAGTTCTTAGTGAGCCCATCTTAATCACATAAGAGCTGCTTCCATGACAGACAATAAAATAGCTGCAGTGAGTTATGTGCTGTTAGTGACAACCCCAAAAGATAGGGAAAAATGACTTTTTTTAAACCTAAATATTTCGGCCATGTAGACCATAACAGTAGATTCCCCATGAGTTTGTGCTGATCTTTTAAGAATCTGTGAAAGCTACTTCATATATCTTTTTACATAAGGAAAAATCAGAAATTTAGTTGAAATGAACTTAGGCATACCCACAGATTAATTTTTTTTAAAAAGGCATTGAAAAAGTGTCCAAACTAAGAAGACAGATTTTTATAACAAAGAATGTTACTAGCCTCTGTAACTGAAATATTTCATTTTTACTATGGAATTAAAATTGAGAAGGATGTGAGGTTATAAATGTGAGCATTCATTTCTCACTACACTCAATATGATCTCAACAGTTTGTACCTGGAGTACAAAAAACAATGTTTGCATTAAAGAAAATAGGCATTGCTAATTAAATGTTACTTTTGTGATAAAACACTAACTTACTGAGGAGCCTCCTGAGGCCTTTTCCTACAAAATGTTAATTGCTATGAATTGAGAAGATGGTAAGTTCAAGAAAACATTGAACCTTTCACCTTATTACTGTATTTTAAACATACTTTTCTTAAATAAAAAGAATAATTATTTTCAATAATTGGAATTCAGTCTTTACATTTTTTTTAATCTTTTTTAATTGAAGAATGAATATTTTATCTTCACATCAGTGGATTTGAGTTCTAAATGCTGGGGAATTATTTATTACATATACCATATAGATATTACTTAATTACATGTTATATAAGTATATGTTGTATCTATGTCTTACTTGAGAAACATCCTAAATAAAAGCTTTAAGAATGGGCTAATTTTCCACCATGGTAAGTACTTTTGCAGTTCAGTGTATAAGGCTGTGAATAATGTACAACCCAGTATTTGCTCAATTTTCTATTATAAATATTTCTCTCCAATGCCTGTCAAACAAAGAAACAAGGAATAAAACCCCACACTATCTAGTCATCTTCCACAGGGGAGATAGAAGCCCTATCAGAACATAGAAGAAATGTCAGAGAAAAATAAGGTTCATTGTCCACTTCTCTTTGAACTGCATGTAATTGATAGATATGTTTAAGTGTCCTGTGCTGGTTTGAATGAAAATGGTTTCAATAGATTCATAGGGAATGCTATTATTAGAGGTGTTGCCTTGTTGGATTGGGTAGGACCCTTTTGGAGTATGTTTGGCCTTGTTGAAGGTATGTGTTGGCTTTGTTGGAGTACTCATGGCATCCTTGGAGTAGAAAGTGTGTCACTGGTAGATGGTCTTTGTGGTTTCAGAAGGTCAAGCCAGGATCACAGCCTCTTTCTTCTTGCTGCCTGTCAATCTGGATTTAGATTTCTTAGCTATTCTCCAGCAATATGTCTGCAGGCCACCAGGTTTCCATCATGATAACTATGTACTAAAGGTCTGAACTGTAACACAGGCCCAATTACAAATTTTGCTAAGAGTTACAATGGTCATGGTTTGTCTTTTTAGGAATAGAACTGTAAAGCATATCCTAGTCAGAGCAATGTGTCTGCTCATTCCCTCAAGTCCCTTTCTCATCCCTCCACTAGGTTTTCTGTAATTCATCTCATATATTTTACCTCTACTATCCTCTTGTTTTATCCTGCACATAAAGGGATTGATACCTGACTAGTACTACATGCCTTTCTTTCACTCTCTTCTCTGCATGAAAATATTTACAGGGCTTGGATAATTTGAAAAAAAAAAGAAAGAAGAAAAGCAAAACCTATTTTTTCTCAGTTGCAATTTATTTCATACAAAATGACTTTCTCTTTCCAGAAATAATAGGATCCTTTAGGTGAACACGTTTTTTGATACAATGAATATTCCCCTTTCTTTCAATTACTAAATAAATTTCACTTCCAAGTCCTTAATTGTAGTTTATTTGCACTTAAAAAATAATCTAGTGATTTCTTTGTGTGTGATCTTATGTTTAAAGCTTCTTCCTACATTTGCATTAAGTGAAAATTTCTAGTATCTTTGGAGAATCAGTTGTGTTATGTGATTTTTTTTCTGGAAACCATCTTACAGGAGGATGTTTTTACTAAAGTAGAAATATGAGAAGATATTTGCTGAGAACAGACATGTGATGTTTTTCTGGAAGCTACCTGGAGAAGGGGCATTGATGTTTTCCTAGAGCAGACGCTTGAGAGAACACTTGATTTTCAGAAATGGTATAAATACAACCCAATAGAGAGTAGATGAAGCCCTGTGGCATTGTTTTGCCTTGCCACTCTTTGCTGGTCTTTATTGGCCTTTGATGATGCTAGTCTTCGCTGATAATACTGTGGTATTTCTTTGTCTTTCCTTCTTCACTGATCATCATTTGTCATGACTTCATAGGAAAAAATGCACCAAATAACTTCTGGAGGTGTTACAGCTACATCTTGCCATTTCCATGGAGTATGGACGATTGGGAGAGCCTATGATTTCTTCTGGATCTGACTACCGTTGCTGATTCCTGAACTGTCTTTGTGAGAGGATCTAGCTACTGCTGCTGACTCCTGCAAACTGAACTGATGCTATCCTACCAAAGAAAACTGGGATTGTCACAAAGAACCAATTCTTCATCCTCTCTTCCACTATTAACATTCCCTTTCCATTACCTCTGGTGGGTGGTGGGCTATAAGGGAGCTTGAAGCATTTAAGTACTCTTATTGAAGTAGACTTTGAAAAACATAAGCTTACATTTGTCTTCTTCACCTTCAATTCAGTAGCAAAACCACCTTCTTTTGATTTGTCAATGCTCCCTCCATAACTGATGCAGCCTAGTTCATCTCTGGCTTTTACTCTCTCTTTAATTACTTCCAAGTGCCACTCTCTCATCCTCAGCTTATAAATTACTGCTACAGTGTTGACATGACACTCATGTTATCATACTATTTCTAAAGCAATAGATCATTTTGTTTCAAGTAAGTAATCTCCAAATGTATAGAACTGTTTGAATCCTCCTCAGAAGCCACGGATTATGAGCAAGCTTCAGTTATAACTCTCCTGTTTATGAATGGAATATTTTCAAAATATGCTCCCACTTTACTTCCCACACTATCCACCTCCTGCCTTTTCTTGTTTGACTTCAGAAACATTTCCAGCTTAGCCATTATATTATCAGGTGAGATTGCAAATCATCAACTTGCTGTGTAAAATATTTCTTTTGGATTTCAGAGTGTGAGTAATAGGCCTAGTAGAAAGCTGAATGTGAATCTGGAAATTACAGTTTCTAAAGCAATAAAAGTAACAAATACCACATAAATACAGATATACTGTTGACCATATATGTGACTAGAGGGGAAAAATATGAATCAAACTGAATCATTTTCATTTGCAGAAAAACAACTAATATTTAGAAAATATTTGCTTTTATTTCATTTGAAGTCAACACTTTTCTTAAAAACTGTTAAATTTACACACACACACACATACACACATACATAAACACATATACACACACTTACAATCTCTTACTAGTCTCATATATTTTGATATCTTCAAAATCTTGCCCTAATCTCTACAGATTTTTTTTTTTTACAAACTAACAATACTTATTCATGAGAACACCTTTCCTGTATTTCTCCTAGAGTACAAATTTCCATGTATATATTCTCTTTTTTGTTCATTTTGCTCTTAGATCGGAAGATATAATTCAACTTCCTCATCCATACCTAAGGTATATTCACTAGCATCTTCTTGTCTCCCTCACTTACGTTTTGATTTGGGTAAGGTTTTCATAAACTCAAATGTATAGTTGATATGAAATAAATAATGCAAAATAAGTAGCAAAAGGAGACATTCATAAACTTTGCCTCAGGTGCCACATCTTCATAATGTAATTTCGTATTGTAAGCCTTCCTATACTAAAATATTGTCACGTCACATTGTGTGGTCTTGCACTACCATTACTGGGGAAATTAGGTGCCACGCAGACCTTGCATGACCACAGTGTCTGAGGCATAAGCTTAAAGAAAGCCAGTCTCCTGCACCCGCATTGTCGCCTGGCACCCCCTAACTCAGAGGTAGCCCAGATATGTCCCCATACTCTTGTGCTGGATGCTCACCGAAAAATGACAGCTAGAGAAAAATTGGACATTTCTCTCTGACTTTTTTCCAATGTTCCAACATCCTAGCCAAACCCTGGCCTGGAAGTTCTGTAAAGAATGTTACCCACCCAGACTAATTGCCTCTGGTATTGTTAGGGAAATAATGTAGGGGTAGTGCATTGAAGCTTATAGAATGGAGACTAATCCCAGGGCAAGGTCAGGTGGAATCTTCATTCTCAGTAAATATAAGGCAAGCCACATTAGATCTGCCATTGAATGACTCCCAGGAACTAGCTTAACAAGGATCCCCTAGGGCTAACCTCGGCAAGCCCAGGAAATTAGCATAGTTGAGGAACTAACTAGACTCACCCAGTCTGTAACCAAAACAACAAACTGAATAGGAACTATTTGCACCCGGCTTCTAGACGAAGGTGACCTTAGCAGAGCTAACTTCCTTTTAGTTTGCAATCCCTGTTTAGTTCCTTCCAAATTAACATGTATATACTTTGCTGCCAACCCATTGTGTTCCTAACTAAAGACTAGGTACCTGTACCTTGTTTGATGTATCTTGACCATTGTACCACCTGATTCTTTCGAACCCTTTTGTATCGGCTATATAAACCTGATTCTATATTTGCACAAATACATTCAGATCATACACTACTTGTGTGAATCTGTTTGTCACAGCCGAATCCCGTGCACACTTGGTCAGAACCCATTGTCCTGTGGTACAAGGGACCACTGAAAGAAAACCCCCACTCTGTGGCAATTAGGCAACAGAATTGTAACTTCTATAATGAAGTTGGATTATCTAGTGCTTTCCAGACAGCCTATAGTAGAGTATATCCATGAACAAAATGTAAAATAAATAGGTGTATAAAATTAATATTCTGCCACTTTATGTTTCATTTAATTTTAACATTTTCAGTTTGAAATCGTGTTCTTGTCATGGATTTTTCTTCTAAACTTAAGGTTTTTCTGCAGATTTCCTACCTAAGAGGTGAGGTAACTCATATTTCTCTCAACCCCCTTCGGCATCGGTGCCTATCCATACATCCATACACTAAGGTTTCACCACCCATGATCGAGATATTTTTTTTTTTCTGTAGCAAGAAGGAGAAAATCTTTGATTTAGAGGGGATAGAGTTTAAACATCTAAGTCTCTTATATTTGTGGGTTATATATAAATCCTCAAGATTTGATGCAGATAGACATTTTTATTTCTCAGATGTTCTCTACACATGTTCAGCTAGGCATGAAATGAATGCTTAGTTAATGTAAAGTTTCTTTCTGTCCCTGTTTCTGTCTCTGCTTTCTCTGTCTCTTTCCCTAGCTCTCTTTATCTCTTCCTTCCCTCAAACATCCTTTCTCTTCTCTTTCTCTCTCATCACATCCCCTTTCTTCTCTGACATGTTTAAACATACATCTTTAATTAGAATCAACTGAAATTTTCTAATTTTTTTCTTCTGACTACATATTTCCAAGATATAAGCCATTTAAGTCCTGCTTAATTAAAATTAAAAATAAAAATACATTGGAATGCCCCCATGAAAGGATTAACCCTGAAGAAATTTAAGAACTTCTTATACTCTTTAGTTGGAGTTTTAGTCCCTGGGAGCTCTGAGGGTACTAGTTAGTTCATATTGTTGTTCGTCCTAAGGGGCTGCAAACCCTTCAGCTCCTTGGGTCATTTCTTTAGCTCCAAGAGTACACATGGAGGGACTAATGACTCCAGCAGCATGCTTATAGCAGAGGATGGCCAAGTCAGTCATCAGCTGGAGGAGAGGACCTTGACCCTGTGAAGGTTCTATGCCCCAGAGAAGGGGAATGCCAGGGCCAGTAAACAGAAGGGGCTGGGATGGTGAGCAGGTGGAGGGGGGAGGGAACGGAGGATAGTTTTAGTTTTTGGGTTTTTTTATTTTATTTTATTTTATTTGGATGGGAACCTGAGAAAGGAGATATTGTAAATAAAGAAAACATCTAATTAAAAAAAAAAGCACTTCTTGTATATTTGACTCTATTCTGTGATCAACTGCAGCTCTAAATATTTAAGGAAATAGAAATCAGTTTTAGCAAGAGCAGAACAAAGACATGAGATTGTTCATCTAATATTCTGATCCATACCCTGAAAACACATTAACACAGATGTTACTTTGTAGCACACATAAGTTGAAGATGATTGAGAAAATGTATCAATAGGAATGTATGGTAAATGATATCTGTGATATCAGTGTCTAAATAACTGAAAAATAAGAGCAGACAGAGAAAATGTGTATCAGATAGATAAAAATTTTAAGAGTTATCATTAATTTCAAAGAGGTTAGTAGAGATACATAATTGTGTAAGTATATACAAAATATGATAACATAAGTCATAGTAAAACACATTGCTTCAGTCATGGATTTAAAAAGTAACAAATTCAATAGTAGTAGTAATAATAGTAATAATAATAATAATACATTAAGGACATAAGTAGGTGGATTTAATTGCAACAAATTGGTAGTTTAAATGATTGTTATACTCTGTAAATTTTAATTAATACAGGAAAATAATAAGGCTGCAATTATTCCTTAAACAGGTTGTCCCCAAATAACCACATGGAGACCTTTTAATATTTCAAAGCCTAGGCCTAAATTGGGAAGACTCTCAACTAGCTCATCTAAGTTAACCTAACCACCTAGTCCATCCAGCCACATGTCTTGCTGTAACTTCTGGGCCTGGAATCATATCTGTTTCTTCTCAAGTATCCTGGCAAAAAGCATCTTCCTCTTTATTATAAATTTAATATTGTAGTATATTTATCTTTTATATCATTAAGGATATATTATTTATTACTAAGCCAAAACAAACATAGTACCTTTAAGAAAAACAGTTTGTCAGTTTGGATTTTGTACTGTCTTTAGAAGTGGCTTTATATTATCAGCTGGTGGTCCCACCTGGGCTTCATTGTGCAACAGACCATGCTGATCTAGAATTCACAGAGTTCTGCCTGTCTCTGTCTCCTATGCGCTGGGATTAAAGGCCTTTACCACCACCCTGTTCTATAAAGAAAGCAGAGAATAAGTAGGCAAAAGCAGAAGGCACCATGACAGGAGATGTACCATGAGCATATGGCCAGGAGAAACAGCAAGTATTTGGGGTACACATTTGGCGATGTAGCCAGGCCAGGACTTAGAAAGGTAGATTAGCCCAAATAATTGTCAAAGCCAAATAAAATATCTGAAGTCTGAGTCTCAGTTATTTTTAGCTGGTTGGTGATAAGTTTAAATTGGTTGTACAACAGAAATCAATGTTTCTTATTCATTTAGGAATAGAACAATTTACAGCACAAATATTGGAAAATATTTAGTCTAGAGCATTAGACTCTTCTGAGAAACTGAATGTGAGAAGCATCACCCTAATGGGCTGTGTACAAACTATTCACAGAAGGAGCTTCTAAATTCAACTCCCGAAGGATAAGACAAAGAAAGAACCCAACTGAACATGGTATTACAAAATAAACAATCAGTTAGTATCATGTGAGTAAAAGTATAACTCTAAAAACACTGCAGAGTTCTGCAGTGCAGAGTTCTACAGTGCTGAGTCATGACACCAATGTTATGTTTTTATAAAAAGGGCTAAGGATATGTTTTATAGAGTCAGGTATGGTGGGGTAGAAGGCATGCTGCAGAGGGCCCATGAGGCCCCCCCTTTCCCCTGAGGTACCAGACATATGACTGGTATAGTGTAGAATAGTATATTTAGGGCAGAAATGAGTTAAGAAATGAGTAGAAGATGGGCAGTGGTGGTGCATGCCTTTAATCCCAGCACTTGGGATGGGAGGCAGAGACAGGTGGATTTCTGAGTTCCAGGCCAGCCTGGTCTACAGAGAGTTCCAGGGCAGCCAAGGCTAATCAAAGAAACCCTGTCTTGGAAAAAAAAAAAAGAAAGAAAGAAAGAAATGAGTAGAGACAGAAAACGAAAGAAGGAAAGGAAGGAAGGAAGGAAGGAAGGAAGGAAGGAAGGAAGGAAGGAAGACAGAAGAGAAGAGACCTGCCAGGAACATGTGGAGAATGAGGGCAGAGGGGTAAGGGGAAAGATGGAGAAGGGGGTCATGGAGTGAAGGGAAACAGAAAGGGGGCGGGGAAGGGAGAGAGAGGAGACAGAGAGAGCAAGGAGGGACCAAACCAGACCTACCTAGCTCTTGCCAGGTTGTTGGGTACTTGTCACCAACTGTTGGATAGAGACTAAAAGGAATGTTAATGTACCTCCATTTTGGTTTAATTTAAAAAAGGAGGAAGTAGAAAGAGGTGATTGTAAAGCAGGAATAGGGTCATTGTGACCCCCCCCCCTTTTTAAAGAAAAATGTTTCTTTTTATTAGATATTTTCTTTACCTACATTTCAAATGTTATCCCCTTTCCTTATTTCCCCTCTGAAAAACCCCCAATTCACTCCCCTCTCCCCCTGCCTATGAACCCACACTCTCGCTTCCTGGCCCTGGCATTCCCCTTTACTGGGGCATAGATACTCCATAGGACAAAGGGCCTTTCCTCCCATTGATGACTGACTAGGCCATCTCTGCTACATATGCAGCTGGAGTCATGAGTCCCACCATGTGTACTCTTTGGTTGGTGGTTTAGTCCCTGGGAGCTCTGGAGGACAGGTTAGTTCATATTGTTGTTTCTCTTATGGGGCTGAGCTGTTGTGGCAGCCCTCTAGTCATTGTGATCTTTAACTACTTCTTGCTGACTTTGTGGTGGTGTGTCTCTGAGAAACCTAACAAAATGGGGATGGGAATGTTTGGTCCAACCTTAGGAGTATTGGCTGTTTCCTTGCTGTCCAGGGTCTGTGGTACACTATGTGGGTAAAAAGGAGCAGGTCTAGTAGAAGCGTCTGTTTGTTAGAGTAGACTGGAGCATCTGTGGGATGCTTCTATGAAATGTGTGTGTGTGTGTGTGTGTGTGTGTGTGTGTGTGTGTGTGCATGCGCGTGCATATATGTGTGTGTTTCATAATATGTATTAGAGGTAGAGGAAAAAGTTAAGTATGTTTGGAAGGAAAAAAAAATATGTACATTTGAAATCCCTAGGTCTTGGTGGTTGGGGTGAGGAGAGTCCCAATCCCAGGGAACAGGAGAGGAATCCCACCCTCTGGAATCGGTAAAAGGTAGAAACTTAGGCTATTGATTGGTACGTGTACTTATCCAGATTGAGTCTATTTGGTCCATGAGAGGTAGATCTGAATGTTTTTCTTGGCATTTATAAGTTTACAAAGAGACAAAGTTGTTAGCATTCTTTAAGATGAGCTTAATGAAGACAAAAATATTTTGTGGAGCAGGAGCAAGAAGAACTTTTTTTCTTCTGTCTAGGAGACTATTTATCTACCTACCTATCTATCTGTCTATCTATCTATCTATCTATCTATCTATCTATCTATCTATCTATCTAAATTTAGCATAATGAGAAGCATTTTGAAGTCTATTGTTGCAGCCGCCAGCAGCTACACATGAACAGGGTCTCTGGAAGAGAGGAAATGGGCCTGGGAAAATAATGGAATCTGCCCGGGAGGGAAAAAAATGGGATGGAGTCATGGTTTCTGATCAAGGGCCAATGTGTATTATCAATCTATGAATCAAGCAGGCAGGGAAAACCCCTCCCCTAATCTGCCAGGATCCAGTTACCAAATTAGCATCTTGATGCATGGTCCAGAGGCAGGGGAAGCAATTCAGCAGGAACCTCCAGAGAAGCAGAGAAGTGGCAAAACAAAAGGGCTTTGTTGTCAGGAAGGCTCACCCTGGGTGAGGTGGCAGCTTTGTGGCAAGGGGAGGTCCAATTCAGGCAGCTTTTGGCTGAGGGAGGTTACAGAATATATTTAAAAGGCACTTAAAAGAAACTTGAAAATTTGATATCTTTGTGAATATGACAAGTCATCATGTAGATTTAACAGTGAAAACACCTTAAGTCTTTAACCAAAGGAAACTTAAAATTTAAACTTGTAGTTATAAAAATTGGATTATATAGTGAGAAATTTTATTAGACTTAGTCTAATTTATAAGAACTCCATTGGTAAATGGCGTGATTTTAAATTATTGAAGTCTCAAAATAATAGTGGAATTAACTATAATAGTGGCATTAATTATAGTTGTGGTAAGAAATATGAAACATTCAGTCACTGGAATCTAAGTTTTGATAAGGAAGTAACAGAAGGTTACATTTGTGAAAGGTTATATCTGAACTTATGTATCCCTTTTAGAGAAGCTTGTGAGCAAGGCAAACCTGTCTGCCTTTGGTAAGAGATCTGATATTCTTAGTTCAAGAATTGACTAATGAGATAATATGATGGATTACATAAAAAGCTAGAGGTCTGTTTTCTAGCTATCAATGTAATCAGAAATCTGGGGAGAAATTATAATCTAGATGTCATGTATTAATAAAAATGACAGATTGGTCAGTAGTCTACTACCTAAACATTTTCAGGTCCCAGTGATCTCCACTGCAACTTGGGCAGTCATTCTGGCCATTAGGCCCAGAAGATGAGGAATTGTTTTCCTGTCGAGGAGGAACATGGGAGAAGTGATTCAACTTAGGCAATATGAGGCATTTATCTCTGGGTATCCTCAGTTTGTCCATAGTTTAGGCCAAGGTGAATGTTGGACAGGGATTAGAAGGAATGCTAACAACTTCTATATGCAAAATTTACCCCTCCATGTTGATAAACAGTATTTTTAATCAAGAGTGTAGAAACCTATAGAACTATATTCATGTATTAGGTTTATTCACAGGAAGAAATAATCTTTAATAGGCTGGTAACTAAGCTTTCTATACTATAATAAAATACTTCAAATAATCAAAAGACTTATAAAATAACCATTTAATTGATCTTAGATTTCAGAGACTTAGAGTCTATGATGGCATATGAACGTAATGAGAATAAAAAAATTGAGAATTCAAGCAAAACTCAGAGAAAGACACACACACACATACATATACATACACACACACACACACACA
>JADRCD010218938.1:55147-78192 GCA_019843815.1 Montemys delectorum
GAGAGAGAGAGAGAGAGAGAGAGAGAGAGAGAGAGAGAGAGAGAGAGTAACTTTAAGGGTATAAGACTTATGGCAACACTGGAAATTTGTCACATTTGGCAACTAGTGGATACTTGCATAGAATCACTAAAGGCAAGCTTGGGGAACATCTGGGTCTGAAATGTAGATGGTTCTCAGTTAACCAACAGTAATATTCTATACTTGAATAGATGGGTGACAAATTTTATGGGTTTATAGAGTTTCAAAATTAATGAATTGATACATATAAAAATATATGCTAAAATAAGTTTATCTTACCATGAATTATAAAACATTATGGAAAAGGCTACTAACATCAAAGAAATATATATACATATGTATATGTATATATATACACACACACACAGTAATATGATAATTTAAATACAATAAATAGAGGGAAATAACACAGAAAGTATTCAAAGAGGTAGAAATGATTAATAGTGGGTACATATTAATGAGGATATGGACATATTCTATCATTCTGTATTTTGCATTTGAACCATATTTCATAAGAAAGTATTAGATAACTTAATTAAAAATATTCTTTAATTCTCTAATAATTTCCTGAGTGCATATATCCAATAGATGCAATAGAAAAATTTACTTGTATGTCGAGAATTCCGTGTTCATATATCTTCCAGAGATACTCATCATTGTTTAACATCCAGACATTCACTGAATTCAAAATAGAAAATGGTTGAGATACTCTTTTTACTAAAAACTTTCCTAAATGTCTGTATTTGTTCCAAAAGCTTCCACTATAAACTAATGAATGTTTTAACTGTGTTGTTCTGCCATAGTACCCATGAAAGAACATACGATATTCTATGTAAATTTACAGTGTTAATTAGAAGCAATGGTGAATTTTATGACATGGCACAGTTCTTACATTGCCAAGTTGCTTATAATCATATTTTATTAGATATTTTCTTTATTTACATTTCAAATGATATCCCCTTTCCCCATTTCCCCTCTGGAGAAAAAAACCCTATTACCTCTGGCTCCCCCTGCTCACCAACCCACTCCCTCCTGCTTCCTAACTTCATTTAATATGCTATTAATAGAGAACAAATACTTTAACAAATGCTTGAGAAAAAAAGAAAAGACATTGTATTCAAGCTGATGCAAATCATCAATGCCTGGCCTGAGTAAGAAGTGTAGGAAAGATACCACTGAGAGGCAAATGAGACAGGGGCATGAGGTCCATGACTCAGCATCCAGCACCCAACATCCAGCATCCAGCATCCAGCATCCAGCATCCAGCATCCCCATGGGAAACTAGACATCTCAATTATTTTCATCTAAAATGTTTTATTTACTTATTTTTATTTTTCTCTTACACAATATATCCTGACACTGTTTCCCCTTCCTCCAATCCTCCCAGACATATCCCTAGTCCTCCCCTGCACCCCATCCCCCATTTCTCTCAGATCCACTCAGTCTCCTCTTTGGAAAAGAGCAGCCCTCCCAGGAATATCAACTGAATGTATCATAACAAAATGAAGTACAACTAGCCACATACCCTCATATCAGGGATGGGTAAAGCAAGCCAGTAGGAGGAAAAGTGTTTCGAGAATAAATAAAAGGTTCAGACATACCCCAAATCACACTGTTGGGAGACCCACAAAAACACCAAGCTAATATCCATAGCAAATAAGCAGAAGAGTTAGGCCTGTCCCATGCAGGCTCCCTGGCTGTTCTTTCAGTATTTGTGAATCCTGATGAACTCTGGTTACTTGATTCTGTGGGCAGTTTGTCTGTTGCCCAAACTCCTCTGGCTTATTGGATATATTTTCATCTCTTTATTTCAGTTTACCTATTTTTCTCCCTTTAATGTTTATGCTTTTTAATTGTAACTAGATTTTCTCTAATGCAATATAACCTGACTTCATTTTCCCTTCTCTCCCTCTTACTAAGCTTCTCTCTTTCTTCCAGATCCATCCTTACTCTACTTACTATAGGAAAATCACAGGTAACCCAATAGGAAGAAAAGAATCCCAAAGATTCTTTTCAGGCAAGATTCAGAGACACAATTTTTTTAAGTTTATTCATGTACACATGTGCATACAAGAGGCATGGATAATAGAAGTAAATCAATAAATGCATATTACATTTCATCTGTTTCTTTGATTTAAAATAATGTGATACTTTACCTTACTCTTTCAAAAGGAAGTATTTACAAACCCCTATTTCCAAATACATGGAAAAAAAGAAAAAGATACATATATAAAATCTTACCTCATCTGGAAAATATGCAGAGATTTCTTATTTGAATTTTTTTAAGTATGATTTATGAACATTGTACATTTATAAAGACCTCTAAGTATTGGTGAGAGTAACACAGACCAGATTTTCTTTGACTTTAAAGAGAGATCTCTAACAGTAGGAAGGAAAAGTTCTTTTTGATAAACTTAAAGTCAAAAAGGATTTAGGCATTTGTTTGTTTGTTTTATTGCTTGCTTGGGATGTAACTGTCTAACAGTGGTGGTGATAATTCTAATAAATAGACCATTAAAACAAGAATGGCAAAATAGAAGAAAATCCTTGTAAATAGAGACATGCAGAGAAAGTCACTGTTTCCTGCCTCAATCGAATACTAGACCCCTTAGGGGATTGTGCACTGTTTTCTTTGTATTTCTGTTTGATATGAACTTAGTACTGTTAAGAAAGTCTGTTAAGTTTTTTAGTCATTATCTCATTTGATGTGAACAATAATTCTTTGAGGCTAGATTGCTATCTGTTTTATTGAGTATTTTCTTTTCTAGTCAGCCTTGGTAAAACTGGGGAGAAAAATCTGGTCTGCATTTCTCAGTACAATTAAGAACTACATTTATGGAGGAAGGAGGGATTTTTGTTTGTTCATTTGTTCGTATGTTTGTTTTAAGATTTAATATTAAGGTATTTATTTAAGATACCTTAATACTAATACTTATGAAAGTATAAATCTTGTCTTTCATAATGATCCTTCTTATTATTAAATGGAAGCTCCATTCCCATCAAAAGTTCATAGGATCAGGTACTGACCTAATATTTAGACATCTACCACTCCATCACAAAATGGCAGTGAATAACTTGCCTTGTCTTTAAAAAAATAAAATAATGTATGACCTTTGTTTGCAAAGCTTTAAATAAAGTGGAACTAGTAACACATTGGAGTTACTGAACACTGATCTGATTCCTGTAAAATGCATTCTCCTTACTATTCTTCTCCTGGGAATTCAATGTCTTCCTATAAGGAAAGAGAGGTGGGTAAAGAGAGGAAAGATAGAGATATATAGATGTTGCAGCATTTTCTCTGTCCAATCACATTAAGACAGTGACAGGCCTGTGATTGGACAGCAATAGAGACATGGAGCTAGTGTAAGAGGAGGAGAAAGGTCAGGGAGAAAAAGAGAAGCAGCTTCATCAAGGAGTCAGACCCTGAGGAAGAGTCAGACCCCGCGTGGTTATACAACCAAGCAAAGGTTTTACAACATAGATTAATTGGGTTAGAATATTGTCTTTATTACTTGGTTCTGAATCACTGTATTGGCATCTTGTAAATTGTGATCTTATTATTACATAAACCTGATTGGATATTAAAGCCTTAAGAGTCATGCATTTACCTACCGGGTCCTAGGGGCTGGCTAGATGAGTGATTATAGGGCTATGTAAGGCATTGCATGTGAGCGAGGTGTTGTTGATTGCTGGGAGAAAATAGCAAGAACCCGCTAATCTTTAAGATTCCAGTAGATTGAATACTAGAAGTATCTAAAGGTTAAATAAATAATATATGATTTCATCTGTTTCTCTTAATACCATGTGCAAAATAGTAAAATGAAAACAAGGAACTAAATCTTTCCTGGGTAATGATTTCCTAGATAGAGAGGGGGTAAAGGTAGGACAGTGTTGTTGGAATTGAGAGAAAAAGGTCTTATAACAAAAATACTTGGGATAGAAAAAGGGTGTGGGAAAATGAGTTGATATAAAGCTGAAGTTATTTTTTCATAGTCAATGGAGAAAGAAGATATTTATCTCCTTACAAAAAACAAAACAAAACAAAACAAAAAACCCAACCCAAAACAAAACAAAATAATATCAGTGACTGAAGTAGTGTGATCCTTAGTCTCTGCAGAGGAAAAGGTGAAAAAACAGACATGTCTCGCCCACACTGACCGAGGTTCTCAGTAGTCTCTTTTAAGTACTAGAGATTGAATTTCTTATTTGGGTACTCTACTGCTAACATGTCTGCCCAGTCTATCCTAAATTTTTATTCTAAAATGGTGTCAAAAATTGCACACAGGGTAATCTTAAACTTGAGTTCCTCCTTCTATCTCCTATACACTTGGGATTACAGAAACTAGTTTGGAGTTGGATGAATACTTTGTGGTTACTGTTTTTGGACTACTACAATTCTGTGTTAGGATACATGTTGTGTGACTTTCTGGGGGAACTGCATTGAGCAGCATTTTGGTACCTACGTTCACAAGTTGTCCCACAGTCTACTGTCTATTGCATTCTTTTGATGTCACTATGAATTTCAGACTTTAACACATCATGGTCAGATACCACAGTTACTATCCATTCTCCTCGAATCTGAGTAAAGGTAAAGAGAGGGCTTGGTTAAGCCCCAGACATCCTGGGAAAAAAAGGCATGTGTTTGAGTCCCAGGTACTATAGGATTCTTGCTCTATGAGTATTCCCATGGCTAAACAATCAGAGATCAAAGTTTTAAAAAGTGTATAGAAGCTCAGAATGGAAAGGAAAATCCTTCTTCAGCATTAGATTTTGCATTTTATTTTATTTTTCTGGCAATGAGCGCTAGCTATATAGCTTGTTCTACTTTATTTTGCTAACCTCCTATTTTCCTCAAACTCCACATCTTTATTTCCTTTCTTTCCAAAATTTGACATCAAGTTAAGTAGAGTAATAACACCTGAGTGATTTAATGACATTGGGTGAGAGAAGTTGGAAGTGTTTTAATTTAGAAGGAGGCATCTTTCTATACCCTAAATCTGAAAAATATGAGAGGTGCAAGCCAGAACCTGGGCAACACTTTCTCTTGTCAGTGCACCTGCTTGCTCACTTTATCTTTCTCACACATATAGTGTTGATGAGGCAGAAAGGGTGTGCTCAAACAAACATCCTTCAACCTCTTTTTCTGCCACTTTCTAAAAATGAATGGCCTTGAGAAAGTTACATAACCTTACTTGGCCAATTCCATTCTACAAAATAATTTTTATAACATTTCATTCTTACAATAGTAAGTGGTATCACATGACATCATGTCTCCATGTAGGCATTCTTATACCAATGTAAACAGCAGGTTATGTCATAGTTTCCATTTGTTGCAGTGCAGGGAGGGCAATGGGAGTGAAATGTAGCAATTGTGTTTTAGTTGCCATAATTAGACATCATGAAAAAGCATTTCTGAGATAATGAACATCAATCACGATGGGCCCCTTTCTGCTGTGGTTGGGCAATTTGTAGATGCAAAACACCTCACTAATGTAGCACTAAAGCCTAAAGGCCTGGTGCAGTGTTGACCCTAGCATACTGGTTCTGTTTAAAGGATCTAAATGGTCTGTTTTACATTGCTATTAGAATGTCTTCATTTTTATGTGGTATCTACCTCCATGTTTTCATTAAGTTAGATTAGTGGTTAATAGTTGCAATAATTGATTTTAACAATCTAGGAATCCAGATACTCTTTCCACAATAGCTATGTTGAATGAGGTAAAGCAAGCCTCAGAGGGATTATGACTAAATGCCTCTAAGACCAAATTCTGCTAAAGCTAAACAAGGACTAATATCCAAAATATATAAAGAATCAAAATACTAGATATCTAAAATTAGATACTCAGCTTTAAAAAAAATTGAGATACAGAGGTGAACTGAGAATTGACAAAAGAGGAAACTCTCGAGTGGTTGAGAAATATTAAAAAACTATTTAACATCCTTAGCCATCTGGAAAATATAAACCAAACCTACCTTGAGATTTCACACACATACCCATCCAAATGACTTACATCAATAAAACAATTACACCAATAAAATAAGTGACAGCTTATGATGGTAATGATGTGGAGTAAGGGGAACACTCCACCATTGCTAGTGGGACTTCATACTTGTACAACAATTGTAATCATCAGTGTGGTGGTTCCTCAGGAAGATGGGAAACTGTGTACTACAAGATATATACCACTCTTGGGCATATACACAAAGGAAACTTCATCCAACCACAGTGAAATTTGGTTCAACTATGTTCTTTGCTGTCGATTAATAGTCAGAAAATGAAATCAAACTGGATGCTCCTCAACAGAAGAATATATAAAGAAAGTGTGCTACATTTACAGAACAGATTATTGTTCAGCATTTTCCTGGGACTAAACCACCAACCAAAGAATATATATGGAGGGACCCATGGCTCTAGCTACATATGTAGCAGAGGATTGCCTTATCTGGCATCACAGGTAGGGGAGCCCCTTGGTCCTCTGGAGGCTCAATGACCCAGGGTAGGAGAATGCCAGGGCAGGGAGGCAACAGTGGGAAGGCAGGTGGGGAGCACCCTCATAGAGGCAGGGTGTAGGAGGAGGGGATAGAGATGGGAGATAACATTTGAAATGTAAATAAATAAAATAAACCAATAAAAAATGAAATAATGAAATTCACAAGCAAATGAATGGAATTAGTAAAATGTGACTCTGAGAGAGGTATCCTAGACCTAGAAAGAAAAATATGGTATGCATTTCCTTATATGTGGACATTTACTGTAAGTCAATGATAACCAAGTTATAATGCATAGAACTCATAGGGTTGGTGTAGATTATGGAAGTTGTGATAACAAATAGATCTCATCTCATTAGAGAAGAGAAATAGAAAAGATATGGACAGATTGTGTGGCTTTGAGTAGGAAGAGAGAGAGAGAGAGAGAGAGAGAGAGAGAGAGAGAGAGAGAGAGAGCAAGAAAGAGAGAGACAGAGACAGAGACAGAAACAGACAGACAGAGACAGACAGACAGAGACAGAGAGACAGACAGACAAAGAGAGAGAATGAATCAAGGACCATTTGAGGAGTAGTAAGCAAACCTAAGGCAGCAGACGCTTCATAAAATGTAGGTACATATGTGGTGAGCTAACTGACAAATATCCAGGTTGTTACCAAGACCACAGATCTCCTCTCCAAATGGATGCAAGTTTCTCCTCTCCACAAACTGATGACAATTCCCTAATGCTGAAGACATTTCCTATATAACTCATTGAACATGAAGAAGTCGGGCTGGTATGTACACAGAGCCTTCACTCCATATTATAGCATCTTTTTTACAGGAGTGTAACTTGCATGCTATCAAAGGAGTAACAAAACAAAACAAAACAAAACAAACAAACAAAACCACACCCAGACATTAAGCCTTAGATTTACAAACAAGCCCTTTTCTATAAGATATGCTAGGGAAATAGTAGCATAAACTTATAGGAGTAAGCAACCAATATATGAATTGACGTAAGGGCCAAGTAGGAGATGAAACCCATACCTGAAATTGCTTAGAGGCCAAGAATATAAGACTGGTTAGCACAGGTTAAAGACCTAGGTTAAACCCAAATACTATCTTCTAAAATAAATAAATAAATGTCAATAAAATGACATCGGAAGACATTCTGCTATACTCATGGATCAGTGCCATGTTCAACCATCATCAGAGAAGCTTTTTCCTACGATGGATAGGAACAAATGCACAGCCACACTTTATGCAGAGAATAAAAATCATGGAACACTTAGCCGTAAAGTGGATGTCTTTTTATAAACTCCCCTCTTAGGGCTCAGGGAATACTGCCAAAGAGGAGAAAAGAGCATAAGAAGCAAAGGGAATGAAAAGCATGATGAGAAAGAAGGCCAGCTAAATTGCCATGACCAAAGCACATGTGCATTCATAGAGATTGAAGCAGCATGCACAGGGCTTGCATGGGTCTGTATCAGATCTCTTGCATATATATAATCTTCCAGTATAGTATCACTGAATGTTTGAAATAAGCACATCTCTGTTTCTGGTGCTTTCTTTTGTACTCTTTTCTTTCTGTTGGTTTTGTCAATTTTCTATGTGCTAGGTTATTTTTTATTGTTATATTGCATTTTTTATTATCCTTAGAAACCGATTTATTTTCTAGAGATTGAAAAGGAATGGATCCTGAAGAAAGAAATCGTGGGGAGGAACAGGGAGAAGAAAAAATAGGATAAATTATGTGAGAAAAAAATCTATCTTCAATAAAAGGAAAAGTGATTATTGTACAATAGTAAGAGCTTAAAGTAAATCAACTTCAGTCCTAAATAATTCATAAAACTCTTACAGGAATCACCTAAGCAGTCTGAAAGAAATGATTGAGTACATCTATACATGCAATAATTAATTTTCTCAGTGTTATAATTAAATCTGCTCTCTTATGTAGAAATAATATTCAAGACAAATTTTACTCTTACTAAAATTTATAAGATCCTATTTTCATGATAAGTTACCATCTTCAACATTTTAAATCTCATATGCATTTTACTCAAAGGTTCTCTGTAAGTTAGTTGGTAACCACAGCTATAAACTCTCTAAAAATATAATTATGTTAGAATAAACAGAAGACAGCCAAAGCCTTCTAACATACTTAAAAGCCAAAGTAATTACCTTCTTATACTTGTATAAAGGAAAACATAAACAAAATAATTAGTCCTCTCATCCAATTAAAAAAATATAATCTCATCAATGAATAAAAAGCTTATTTGAAAAATGAGCACAATTATTTTAGTATAATTTATTCAATATCTGCATAAGACTCATATAATTAAATTATATCTCAGCAAAGAAGTTAAGATAATAAAATATTTTATTTCTAATTGCAGAGATTATTAGACATAATCAATTGCTCTGTGAAACATACTGGAAATAAATAGTTAAGGCTTATGAATACCTAAATAGATTTTCCAAATGATATATAATGTCTTTGAAAGGAGAGCTAGTACCGTGAAATGGAATTCACAAATGTGCGACAAGTTTAAATCACTATAGAAATTGTAGGAACCAGACTAATAGTTTGAATTAATTCCTGTTGAGGTAACCAAGTGAATCAACTCTGCTTCACTGAATCACACTGAACTATATTCCCTCTCACTGAGGGTCCATGCTCCCATGTTCTATAACCAACGGCAGTAGGCAAATGTTTTCTGTGTGTATTATTTTAGGAAAGCATTAAACAGCTCATCAATGTTCTCACAGATCTGTTTTCACGTTTTGGGCTCATTTACTGTCTACCTTGTGGAGCTCATTAAACCCCCAGTACAACAGAATGAGCCTTTTGAAGGGTGTGCTCATAGTACACAGCATGATTTTACACTGGAAGAAGAGAAAAGGGTGGGTGATAGGGGAAGAGATACTATTGAGCCTACTAAATAAAAAATCTTTGTGTTTGAAATTCTGCAGTATTTTCTAAAATGGTTCTGATTTGAAATTTAAGGGTTTGTATAGCTATTTCTCTTCTTCTTCACTACATTTATGTGTGCCTAAACACATCGTTTCTCTCTTTGCTCTCTCCTTTCAACACACACCACCTGCTGTGTGATGTGCAGCAATGAAGGGAAGTCTTCTGAGCTACAGAGTACATGGTACAGCGAAAGAGCTCATGGTATAGAGGTTTTCCTTCTGAGGACAACAGTCATCAGAACAAGGCAGTGTCAACGTGGCGTGTAAGAGTGCAAGTGACTTTAACTGTTCGGATAAAAATACAAGCACATTATTATTAAATAGCACTTTTAAAGATTATAAATTTAAAGATCTTAGACACTTCCAAGAAAATTAAGATGATAGAAAAGAAGGGGAAAAAAGATAAAAGAAAGATGGTTTGAGTACAATAATTAAACCCCATTTGTGTTAGAAAAAAAGAAATTTATGGAATATTCATGAATTAGTCAACTCAGTAAAAGACTTTTATGTAGATTATACCATGTTAGTAGATTACATTAGGTAGGTAAAATAGAGCTTAAATATATTTTCATTTTTATGTGACCAGGAAGATGGTAATGTAAGGATTTTAAATGAATACAAAATCTATCTATGTACTTCATGTAATGTAAATGAAATAATAAACACACTTTTCATTGTCTAGGTTTACATTATTTTAATAAAGACAAAATTGCTAATTAAATTCAGGCATCATCAGTTTCTTTGACAGCAAAACATCATTGACTGAACAAATTAAGGAATAGAAACTGATTTTCTGATGTTCTGGATATTAGAAGTCCACAGTCAAGATGTCTTTCTGTCTAACTGACTTAAACATACCATGTCTGGTTACAGTTCTTGAGTTTGTAGGAAGATGACAGCCCTTTGTTGTATCTATACCTCCTGAGATAGGAAGAAATAAAGACTGTTTTAGAACCCAATTCTATGATGAGAGTCAAATTCTTATTAATCTATACAAACCTAATTACCTTCCAATACTGTCTTCTGCAAATGCTACCATATTGGTACTTAGTAGGTCTTCCATGTGTGAAATTATGTGGCTCCTGACTTATTTAAAAACATTTAAAAGTAAGTATTATCTCACCTGACTGCTACTTCATACCTTTTGTCAAGCAAGATAAAATGTTATAAAGCTCTGCATGGACCAGGAATTAAACCCAGTTCTGTGTGACAGGCAAGGATTCAATCACTGACATGCCCATACCATGGATGCAACTTGTCTACCATCATGGCCAATATTGATTACACATGCTTCAAATTTGGAAAATAAATGTTCTAAACATCTATTATATATATATATATATAGTAATTAAAATATTGTGCTGTATATTTATTTTATTTCTAGAGACTAGCTCACCTGTAGTTGAAGAGATAGAAGGGAAAAGAGGAAAGCAGAAAGAGGAGAAAGAGAACAAGGATGAAGAAAATATCCTGTGAAAAACAAATGCACAGTAAGAAGGAGTTGTGTCCTCTACATTTTATGGTAAAGGAATATACACAATTCTATTACTGTGCACTAATATTTAGTTTTTATAATAAATCCATGCAGAAAGAATAGTCCAGTATGATTTCAGAATTGTCTCAATGTTGTAATAACTTTGGCAAAGCAAAACTGACTTCAGGTGGCAGAGAGAGTGAACCAAAAGGAAGGGAGAGCTAAAAGAAGCAAAGAGATGTAATATGAAAGCAAAAAATAAAAATATGTCGTAGGTTGAATAAGCAATAAGAGATGGTGTTAAAAATATAGGAATTAATTTTTGAGATGAATGTAAATCCCTGGCAGAACACCATCAATAAAGAGGAAGAAATATAACAGTCAGAATTGCAGAAGGAGATTTGGATGCATCAGACAAACTAAAGGATAAGGTAGGAACAGTTTCTTCTGCAGATGGGTTGCAGAAAGGGAAAGAAGTGTAGTTCGCTTTGTGGTTGTGATAGCCAGTGTGTATCATAGAGGTAACAAGAAAAACTCTGCTTTTTTCCTCAATAATTAAGGTGTGTAGTGTGAGGAGTTGGGAAGTTAAGTATGAGGTAAATGTTACCACAAAGGGGGATTTTCTAATGAATACAATAGATATACTGTATAGAAGTGAATGGTCAGGGAGATAACTAAGAGAGGTATCTTACATGTAAAGCCCTTTTGATATGAGACTGTGTCAAACATGCTCTGAGAAGTTTCAACGAGCTGCTGATGGCTTTCAAAATTCCATATCCTTATATAAAATATCTTATCTGAATATTTGCAATGAGAAATCTCATATTTTTCCTTGTTCATGCTCATTTTATGTAAAAGGAAAGAACTTCAACATACAGAAATAGAATAACAAATTTTACTTAAAGCAAAAATGGGGGTTTATTAAAAATGGGGGTGCATCAAAGAATACTTGGTTGAAACATCTCTGAAAAATCAATGAAAAAATTAGAAGGATATAAGTGGTTTATAAAAGAGGATTTGCCTCCATCAGAGTAGATGTATTTGATTTAAGTTTCTTAGAGTATTTTAAAACACATAATATTTTATTAAACTCTTCATACTGTTCACTCTCAGCTTATTCTCACCACAGAGAATACAATAATGTTCAATCATCCTATTTAGCCTCAATTTTCTAACGCCCCTTACAGAACTGAACATTACTACTAAGTGCAATATTCTACAAGCAGCCAGGACACATAATAGTGACATATAACCTCCTGGGATGACTACAGCTTCTAAATGCACACTACTTTTCTAGAATGGTCGGAGGAGGCAAAAGACAGGTGACTTCATACTTAGACACCTCTAATTGTTGGAATATGCTGGTCTTAAGTGAAATTCTAGACACCATAAACCCTTACATGTCTTTTCTAAAAAATATTATGGTAAATTTTGCTGCATAAGCTCACATGGCTTCCAGATCTAAGCAACCACCATGATCAATAAGCAAACAGTTATTTCAGTACATTATTGTGCTAATGACACAATTTATATAGCAGCATTGTGTCACATTAATCATATTGGACTGCTGTATATAGTGTTAAAAGATGAATTTGCTTTCAGAATTCACCCGCACCTCACTGATCACACAACTTGCTGGACACTATTCAGATTCATCCCATGTTCTTGTTTTTAACGACTTTTCTGGGAACGCTCTTTATCACTTCTAGAGATGAGACACTAAGTTTTATCTCTGATAGTTCCTTTGTGGTCTTATACCCTAAACATAAACTTTTATTGATTTAGATATCATTTCCATGATATGTCTCATCCCAATCATTCCATTTTCCCTGGTATTTCAACCTCTATTTCCAAATCTTGTATTTAAAATGTGACAAACACTGTTTTCCTACCAGAAGACTATTAAAGGTTCCCTGTGAAGAAGCACTATCTCATGTTATTCTACTATAATTTAATAAGCATTCATAGGACCACTGAAGTCCACACATGTTTCTCAAGGAAGTATTAACTTCCCTAGACTCCTGTAATACCATTTTGCATTGTGCTAACCCAGAATAATTCTCCTCAGTGCCTGTCAGACATTATAATAGTACAATGATAATTCTGATTATATCATGATCCTGTAAAAAACTTCTTCCTGATTATAGATCAGTGGGCAACTTGTTTTCCCTTTAAGTCTGAGAATCTGAGTTCAAATTTCCAGACTCCACATGAAAGCCAGATAGGTAGCACGGATGTACTTAACCTTGGAATGACCCTATACGGAGCTAAGAGGCAATGTCAGGAAAATCTTTAGAAGCCAGACTTGTGTTCAAGAAAACAAAAAAGGAAAAACAAAAAATCAAATCAAAACAAAACATACAAACAAACAAATAGACCCTACCTCAAACAAGAAGCATCTGAAGATAACACCAATGTACCAGAGGATTCTTTATATACACACCAATACACAAACACAAACACGCACAAACACAAACACACATATACACACGCATACCGAGTGAGTGAGTGAGAGAGAGACAGAGAGAGAGAGAGTGAGAGGGCTCCTTTTTTCATTTTTTTTTTTTTATAAAAATCTGTTCATATGGGCATCAATCATGTTGATTTAGAGGGTCTTGTTCCTTGGTGTCTTCCATCCACTCTGTCTCTTACACTCTTTCTGGCTCATCTTCTGCATGCTTCCCTGGCCCCCAAGGAGAAAGATTTGCTGGTGGCATCCCATTTAGGACCGACTATTCTAAGATCTCTCAATCTCTGCACATTTTCTGGTTGTGGATCTCTATATTCACTTTCATTTGCTACAGGAGAAAATCGTCTGATGATGGTTAAGCAAAGAACTGATGTATGAGTAGAACAAAATGACATTAGGAGTCATTTTATTGCTATGTTCTTTTAGTATAACATTATTATTTTGTGTTTATTTGTTTGTATGTTTGTTTGTTTCTGCCTTTTGGTTTGTTTGGGTTTGGGTTTGATTTTTGTCCCTGGACTACATGGTCTCAGATTTTTGGTCTCACATGCAAGTTTAGCTATAGATTCCACCTCTTTTGGGCCTTAAGTCAAATCTAGTATTGGTTGGTTGCTACCACTAGCTTTCTTCCATATGTAAAAAGATATTTCTCTATATCTCAAAAGTTTTGTGTCTGGTTGGCATTTACATTAATTTTTTAGTAGGCCCTAAGCTACCTTCCTATACCAGTGAGACTAGAATATAGAGATGAAGGCTCTCCATAAGAATCACTTGACTTCTCTATATTCAGTGATTTGTGTAGGTGTTGGCTTCAACCATGACACCTTACAGTCGTCAGTTTGTGGAGAGCAACCTATATTCTTAGCATCAGCCTGATTTGTTTAGGTGTTCCCATGGATTCACTTTGACCAACAAATAAATTAGATATAATCTATTCTACATACTTGAATGCTCATTTGGTGACCAGAAATGGCCAGTTAGGGCTCTGTAACCCCTATTTTTTTGGCCATTGGATTTAGATCACCTGGTTATATGTCTATAATTTTGGAAGCTTCCAGCATAATAGGTGTCTATACTAGCCTTCCAATTACTCATAATGTTAATTGTCTCTCTCCATAGTTCCTTACTTGTTCCTGGCCCTTCCCATCCCCCAATGAATCGTCCTGTTCCACCCTTCCCCACCAATCAATATATATCTATTTTGTTTCTTTATCCTAAGAAGATACATCTACCCACAATATACCCTTATTCTGTACCTGGCCTCTGTGGTTCTATGTATTAGAGTTTAGTTTTCATTGACTTAACAGCTAATATTGACAGATAAGCAAATGCACAGAATATTTGTCATTGTGGGACTAGAATACCTCATTCAGGACTGTTCTTTATAGTTCCAGCTATTTACCTCTGATTTCCATGCTTTCAGTTTTTTAAATAGCTGAACAGTATTTTGTTCTTTCAATGCACCACATTTTATAATTTGTTCATCTGTTGAGGGACATTATTTTTTTTCCAATTTTTAGTCACTATGACTAGAACAAAAGTGAACTTTGTTCCACAAGTGTCACTCTGGTAAGATGGAAAATCTTTCGAATATATACTCATAAGTATTTACAGTTTTACCTTTGATACAGAATTCAGAAACTCCCAAGGAAGGGTAGACTTGCTACAGTAGCTTTGGCCTGGGGCCCTTGCTCAGATCAACCTTCATGACATTACTAGATCTCATTTGTCCCAACTTCCACTGACTTTGCCTTTTTTTTTTAAACTCTACCCTCAATCCCAGCCCAGTGAAAAATCAGATAATCCTTTTTGAATGAAAATATTGATGTGTCCTAATGGCTTAATTCATCCTTTTCAATGTTTTGTGATTTTAAATTACCAACTTTAGCCCAAAGGCATAAATAAATAATTCAAGTTCTTGGTTGGAATTCCCAGTAGGTTGTGTGTTATCATTCTTTCAGCTTAAATTACAACATACAAAAAGATAGTTTAGATAGAAATAATATATTTTGCACAGCAGAAACACTTCATTTAATAATATGGGTTTAGGCTCATTTTATCATTGGGAAAATAATGATCATTAAAATCTGTCATTCTCAGTTATGAAAGAATCCTCCATGCAGAGAACATGGTGACAGGTGCATTGTAAACATTATTTTATTTCACATGTATATTACTAGCATAGATATTCACCTTCATAGAAAAAATTAGATAGGAAAATAATATCAAATATGTTAGAAAAGTTGTTTAATATTTCATTACCTGACAACAGTGAGACTGAGACTCAAATTTTGATATTACCAAAACAATACTTCCTGAATTAGCAAATCACAGAAAAATATTGTTAAATTACATTTAGCTTACCCTTCACTAAGTCCTGTTTGTGATTATGCTATAAATAGTGCTCAGAGGAAGCAAAATATTTCAGTGTAAACAATGGAAAATTCATAACTATAAAAATCATTAACATACTTTTAATCTAGTTTTACATTTTATCACATCTCCATTAATAATTCTGAAGTAAAACAAAAACTCTATAGCTATGAGGGTCCATTGGTATGTATGTTCTTATTTTCTGAAGGCTTGGTTACTTTTCATTAATTATGCTTTATAAGATTAGAAAGAATAATTTGGAACTGCATGACTCATAAGTACCAGCGTGCCACTCTGTACAGTGTGATATATCTCAAACCATCCCACCTTACACCTCCCAGGATATGAATCTCATATGTATCCAGCTTCCACTCTCTTCTGTGACTATCCCCTCGTTATTCAGTGCCATTTAGCAGCCTGCTTGGTAATAAGTCCAAGTGTCTAGGTATCACAACGCTAAAGTTTAAGATATCTTTATACTTCTCATTTATACTATTTTAAGTGTATGAACCATTGCACTTTAATTACAACTAAGATGAATCAGTTCATTTTGTATGTTGGAGGAGAGAGAGAGAAATTTTCTTACAATATATTACTGTTGTAATTTATTATGAGCTATTGCTCTTCATCAAAACCATCAAATTGTTGTGTTTAATTTTAAATTGCAATTTGAAGTGTAGAAACTGGAGAGAGAGCTCAGTGCTTAGCTCATTTTCCAAACCTAAGCATGAAATTAATATTAAACATTCTTAAAATTATGAGGAAATAAAATGGCAACTTTTATTTTTAAATACAAGGTTATTCTACTTTGATTAGTGAGTATTTTAATTTTACATGCATTTCCCAATTGCAAGGTGTTTTTCCATACCTGAAAACATGAATTGAATCTGCCTGTGGTTGATATTAAATCTAAATAGGTAATTCTTTGCTGTAAGAGGTAGGCATGTAATATTTTCCAGTTGAATAACAAACAACAAATAGAAAACTACATAATTATATATATAGTTTTCATATATAAAACACTGTGGTCTTATATGTAAAATAATAATCTTTGCCTTCTAATAGTACAAGTTCTTGCTTTATTTTGAGGTATGTTATAACATGATGGTTATGTATACATTGTGAATATTGGTACAGATACTTATGCTTGCTAAAGATAAATGAAAAGTTTTATTTAATAGATGAAATCAAACTTTTCAGTGGAACATTACTAAATTTTGTAAAAGCTTGAAACATTGAAACATACTTATTCACATTTTATCATTAAGGCTATGAAAAATATGTCAGCACTCTCATTGAACATGACAGCAGCTGATTTTGTTAAGGCATGTCAAATATGCCATTGCAAACTCTAATGATGAATGCGCTGATCTGCTCTTGATGAAATGTCCTTTGATTGTACCTCTGTACACAGGAGGACTGCCTATCTGCGTCAGTGTTCTAAACCACTGCTTTACACATTAATACAGTTATTATATCTGTTTTTAGAATTATAATCTGATAAGCTTCTTTGTTCCTTGTTTCATTTTTTAAGAGATAAAAGCAAGGTCAATATCATACTGAGTTTATTATTTATTAAAAACTATATTTAGATGCTCCCTTTTGTGTCGTTTTTCTTGATGTTCCTGATTGTAGAGATAGCGTTGCTGCTACTTTATTTGAATTCACTGGAAATGGTCAACAAGGAAAGGACTAAATCACTCTGCTTAGAAGCCATGTACAAGCCCCAAAAGGTTATCTCTTGCCACTTTTGCAATCCCAATATACATCATGGAATAAACATTATTAAGATTTCAAAATTGAAGTAGCAGAAATAAAGTGCATTAAATAGTAAAAATTAGCATCTTTAAATTTTATAACTTTGGTTGCTAGGGCTTCTGTTTGTGTTTTTAAGTTTATTTCAAGAAAATAGGAAAGTTAATTTCAAATTTGTTCATAATTCAGGGAATTATTAAAAAGATTACAAAACCCATCAGAAGCATTGCTCATGTTTATTGGTTTTGCATCAGAGCTTGGAAGGCCATTGTAAAATTCAAGAAGACATGAGGTTCGATGGGTAGTATAATTACAGTGGGATTTAAAAACTTAATAAGAGCCACAGAACAGTTCTCTTGCAATTGTCTTATTTTACTTTCACATTACTGTTGAGTCATATATACCTGAGACAAAAGAATGAGAAAGAATTTGCAAATATTTAACCATCTATTTGAGTATTAAACAAAACTAGTGTATTTTTGAACTACTTATATTATTTTCTCCTAAAGACTCAATTGCACATTCTCAGAATTAAAAAAAAAAAAAGGTGGGGAGGACATTAAAATGCTGCTAAAAAAATCACATGACAAACTTGTCATAGAATAAAATGACTTGGGTGTATATGTTTAGGTATGTGTGTAAGTATATGAGTGTGTGGCTATGTATGTGTGTGTGTGTGAGAGAGAGAGAGAGAGAGAGAGAGAGAGAGAGAGAGAGAATGTGTGTGTGTGGTGTGTGTACGTGTGTGTGTTTAGGTATGTGGTGTGTATGTAAATGTGTATGACAGTATATGTAAATGTGTTTTTGTGTTAGTGTGTGCAACTACATGTGTGTTTAAGTGTGTGTCTTGTGAGTGTGTGTGTGTGTGTGTATGAGTTTGCGAATGTATGTATTTGTATGTATCTTACCATTATTGTGTATGTGTGTGAGTGTGTGTCTGGAAAAGTGTTTGAGTATGTGTGTGTGTGTGTGTGTGTGTGTGTGTGTGTGTCTCTGTGTGTGTGTGTTCCTTTCTTTACATGTGTAAGACTGAAGTTGAGGCCAGATGGTTTTCTCCTTTATAGGTTTGAAATGGCATTTCAGTAAAACAAGACTTAACATGTTGGCTATCTTGGCAAGCCAGTGAGTACCAAAGCCCTTCTGTCTTCCTTCCTCAAATTGTCACAGGGGACTACAGTTTCAGCACAGCTATGCGTGGCTTTTTGTAAGGCTGTGGCAGGGTTGAATGCCTGGCTTTTTGTAAAGCCATGGTTGATTTGAATCCAGGTTTCCCTACATTACCAATAAGCACTTCAGCAACTGAGTCTTTTCCTTTGTGTCCCAGGCTCCGATAGATTAACTTCTCAATTGATTCTTTCTTGCAAAAATATTGGCGTCATATCTTTTTATACTCATTTCTCCCATATGATTATGGCAAAAAGAAAATCCACACAACAATAAAGCATCCACAGCAAAGCCACCATAAGTCAGGGTGTGATTGTGTAACTCTGTAGATGCACCTAGGGTGCTGAATTTAAAAGTTGGTTAGCTGAAGGGCAACAGCTGCTATACATGGATACTCTCAAAGATACTCAGACCGGTGTTTCTGTACTGTTCATTGTTCATGTTCTGTATCCAGACAGAGTGATTTTTTTTTTTTTTTTTTTTTTTTTTTTTAGCAATCAGATCTTACATTCAAGTTCTAGGATGCAACTAGGGCAATGGCAAGATCGTGTATTATTAGGGGGAGTCTTTCTGGTACACTAATCAAAAAACAACAACAACAACAACAACAAAAAAAATACTCAAAGAAAGGTTTCTCATGTCTGACTCTTGGGTGGAGCATTATTTATCCAGTGTGAACAAACATACATGCGCGTACACACACACACAAACAATGTATATGTATATTTAAGTAAAAATAAATATAATTCTCTCTGGCCCTTTGAAACAGCCTTACTATAATAGTTAGCTTTCATACTATAGAAAGGAACTGTGAATGCTGTTAGGATTGGAAAGCAGTCAAACCCTCTAGAGTTGACTCAGGTGAGATCACCATTTTTTCTCAGGTGACTTTCTAAGGCTGGATCAGCCTAGAGACACAGATCTCAGAAGTGGCATGGCAACTGGGACAGCATCCTTTCTACCTCCATCTGCACCTAGGAGGGGCAGCGGATCTACAGCCCTCTCTTCACTTTTCCTGCAAGCAGAGAGCTTGTCTCCAGGGTGTGCTCTGACCCCAGAACTCAGGAAGGATGGCTGATCCACAACCCTCTGTGAACAGGTCTTACCAGAGGAGAGCTGGTCTCCCAGAAGTACTGACACAAGCTTACAGACCCACAGGAGGAAGAAGCTCCAGCCAGAGACAGCAAGAACATATAACACCAGAGATCAACAGATGGCAAAAGGCAAATGCAAGAATGTTACCAACAGAAACCAGGGCTACTTGGTATCATCAGAACCTAGTACTACCATCACAACAAGTCCTGGATACCCCAAAACACTGGAAAAGCAAGATTTGGATCTAAAATCATATCTCATGATGGTGATAGAGGAATTTAAGAAGGACATGAATAACTCTCTTAAAGAAATACAGGACAACACAGGTAAACAGGTTCAAGCCCTAAAGAGGAAACACAAAAATCCCTTAAAGAATTAGAGAAGAACACAAGTAAACAACTCTGGAAATCAGTTTGGCAGTTCCTCCAGAAATTGGACGTAGTACTACCAGAGGACCCAGCTATAACACTCCTGGGCATATACCCAGAAGATGCTCCAACATGTAATAAGGATACATGCTCCACTATGTTCATAGCAGCCTTATTTATAATAGCCAGAAACTGGAAATAACCCAGATGTCCCTCAACCGAGGAATGGATACAGAAAATGTGGTATATCTACACAATGGAGTACTGTTCAGTTATTAAAATAATGAATTTATGAAATTCTTGGGGAAATGGATAGATCTGGAGAATATCATCCTGAATGATGTAACCTAATCACAAAAGAACACACATGGTATGCACTCTCTGATAATTGGATATTAACCCAGTAGATCAGAATACACAAAGTACAATCCACAAACAAGAGACTCAAGAAGAAGGAAGACCAAAGTGTGGATACTTCATTTCTTCTTAAAAGGGAGAACAAAATATGCATGGAAGGAGTTGCAGAGACAAACTATGGAGCAGAGACTGAAGGAAGGGCAATCCAGAAACTACTCCAACTGGGAATCCTTCCCATATTCAATCATCAAATCCAGACACTATTGTAGATGCCAGCAAGTGCTAGTTGACAGGAGCCTGATATAGCTGTCTCCTGAGAGGCTCTGACAGTGCCCAACTAACACAGAAGTAGAGGCTCACAGCCATCAATTGGACTGAGCACAGGGTCCCCAATGAAGGAGCTAGAGAAAGGACTCAAGGAGCTGAAGGGTTTGCAGCCCCTTAGGAGGAATAATAATATAAACTAACCAGTACCCTCAGAGCTTCCAGGGACTAAACCACCAACCAGAGAGTACACATGGTGGGACTCATGGCTCCAGTAGCATATGTATAGCAGAGGATGGCCTAGTTGGTCATCAAGGGCAGGAGAGGCCCTTGGCCCTGTGAAGGTTCTATGACCCAGTGTAGTGGAATGCAAGTGCCAGTAAGCAGGAGAGGGTGGAGTGGTGAGCAGGGGAAGGGGAGAGGGAACATGGGTTTGTTTTTGTTTTTTGCTTATTTTATTTTATTTTTTGGAGGGGAAACTGGGAAAGGAGATATCATTTGATGTGTAAATAAATAAAATATCTAATAAAATATAATTTTCTCTGGCCCTTTGAAACACCCTTACTATAAGAGTTACCTTTCATACTATTGAAAGGTGCTATGAATGCTGTTAGGACTGGAAAGCAGTCAACCCTCCAGAGTTGTAAACCCTAGAAACCACCACAACAATGATTGGGCAGAGGGATGAATCTCAATGGTGCAAAACTGACTTCTCTTTTTTTTTTTTTTAATTTTTTTTCCCGTTGATTAATGTAAGTTATAGAAAAATAGTTGATATGCTATTATCATATCACTCTGTCTGAACTTAAAAGTATTCAGGTTTCATTATCAAATAAGATATTATATATTAGTATTTGACCTAATTTTTTTATTCATAGTATTCATAGCAAATGTCATATTGAGTAAGTTTTCAGATTTTGCACATATACTTTCTAAAATAAAATTACTAGAATGGTAACATTAAAGAAATAGTAGTAGGCTAAGGATATAGCTCAGTGTTAGAGCACTGCCTATCCTGATAGACACCGGGTTCATTCAGCATTCGAAAAGACAACAGTTCTTTAGAATCACATCACACTCTTTTGTTTATGCATGTTGAAAGAAGAAAACTAAGTGTGAATACAGTTTTTAAAAGTACATTACTACTGTTAATTGATAAATAATGGATTTAATGTCATTGTTCAACTGTTTCACAGCAAAGAAAACATAGAACTGCAGTTGGGGACATATATAGATACACACGGAACTGCAGTTGGGGACATATATAGATACACACGGAACTGCAGTTGGGGACATATATAGATACACACAGAACTGCAGTTGGGACATATATAGATACACACACTTTTGATAGGCATAAACGTAAGGCCATGGTATATTTTTTTCATATTTTCATTTTAATTTTTTAAGATAAATTACTTTTTCTTACTACGTGATAGTACATGTTTGTGTTTCAGCTGTGTGAATCCATCCAAGTATCTAAGAAGGACAGAAGAGGGCACAGGAACTGCAATTACAGGTGTTGATGAGCTGCCTGACATAGATAGAGGCTAAACTCAGGTCCTCTGAAAGGAAAGTGCTCTTAATCTCTGCATCTCTCTAACCCCTTTACTCATTACATTAAGCAAATGATTTACCTTATTCATTTTTTCTGTTGAAAATATCAAATTATAATTAGTATGTTCTCACATCCTGGTTAAACCAACTGAATATTAAAACAAATAAACAAACAAAAACAAAAAAACCCCAATTATTAAAGGATTATATAAAGTTACTAATTTTTCGCTATTAATCTTGGCATGTACAAAGTTCAAATCAGATGTAAGAAAATGTGTCTTGACACACCCTATTTTAATCTCATTCTATAATTATTTATGAAACAATAGAAATCATAAAATTTAACTTTAATTAATTTCATTCTTGATGTCATTTATTCATTTTTGTTTTTGTTTTTCATTTTTTGAGACAGGGTTTCTCTTTGTAGCCTTGGCTGTCCTGGAACTCACTTTGTAGACCAGGCTGGCCTTGAACTCAGAAATCTACCTTCCTCTGCCTCCCAAGTGCTGGGATTAAAGGCGTGTGCCACCTTTGCCTGGATGATATCATTTATTCTTAGAAGTGGAAACTTTTTTCTTTTTCTTTTCTTTATATCTTTGAATTAAAAAATAAGCCATATTGCCAAACTCATCAATCTTTTCTGAACTGATTTCTGAAATGTCAATTTAAACCTAAGCAGTTTGTTTTTTTTTTTTAATTTTTATTGAT
>JADRCD010218939.1:0-14496 GCA_019843815.1 Montemys delectorum
GATCCATATATTAAAGTATTGTTTTCATTTCAGGAAAGTTTACTTCAGTTATAATTTTGATTATTACTTCAGTTCTATTTGTTTTTATTTCTTCCAAGAAATTCAATAATATGAGCTGGAGGCAGTGTTGGCTTAGAGGCAGAGTGTAGCTGTGTCCAGATGCCTGGGCCACGCCCCGCTGGTTGCCTTAATGGTGGTGTGTATTTCCTGGTCTCCCTGGTATCTTCCTTGTCTTGGATGGATTGCATGCACAAAGGGAAGCCCCCACAGGAACTTGTGAATCCTGGCTCTGATGTGCATTAATTATCTTTATTTCCAGACTTTCCTTTCTACTCCTTTGCAGTGAAAACTCGTCCCCGTTTCCATTATTCTACCTAAACTTCCATTTAGGTAGCAGGATAAATGGATGTTCACTATCTTAAAAATGCATAGCTTCTAAGAAAAATTGGATGTATCGACTCACTCCTGGCATACTTGTTTTTACCATCACATTGGTCTTGGGCAAGCAACTTCTTTACTTGTTTAATTGGCTTTTCTTACAACATTATTTTTTTCCCCTTTGGATGTGGATGTGTTTGCCATTTCACATTTTTGGTTTTTCTTTGAATATTAGGCAGTATGGTGTGGGGATTCAGTTTTGAATTATACTGCCGTGTTTTTGTGTGTTATTAAGTGAGCTTGTTTTCTCCCGTCTGAGCCTCCGTTTGTCTCCTCTGTAAGTTGGGATAATCATACCTAGTGTTGACTACTATGAGGACTTGGTGAGTTAGCTTCAGCCACTTGGGATAGTCCCTGGTAGAGAACACCCATGCGGTAGCTGTAACCGTCCTTTTAATGGCAGTCACCATCACTCTCCACATCACCCCACTGTAGCTTCAGAGATGTGTTTCTTCTTGTTGACGTTTCCAAATAGCCTTTGGGTTTCCTTTGGCTTCTGTGCTATTAAGACATGTTTAAATGCATTTTTTTTTTCTCCCTTTGAGTCTTTGGAATAGTGTTCTACAAATTTTAAGACATCAAGTATATTTCTGTTTTTTTGTTTCTTTGTTTTTTGTTTTTTTTGTTTCTTTGTTTGTTTTTTTTTTTTTTTTAATTTATCCTAGCTAGAACGGTGTTAGTAAGTAGATTCAGTGCCTGGCAGACCCTTGAAGAGCCTGACTTGATATTTTTGAAGTTGTAGCAGTTACTTTCTGTTTCTGTGGTAAACTGTGACCAAAAGCCACTTGGAGAGGAAAGCATTTATTTGGCTGTGTCCATCATTGAGGGGCCTCAGATCAGGAACTGTGACGTAAGAACCGAAGGAGAGACCATGGAGAACACTGCTTACTAGCTTGCTTCCCAACTTGTTCCTCATGGCTTTCTCAGCTTATTTTCTTGTGCAACCCAGGTCCACCTGCCCAGGACTAACACTGTATACAGTGTGCCATAGACCGTCTCATGTCAATAATCAGTCCCCCCAATTCCCCACAGACATGCCCACAGACCACTGATGGAGGCAGCTCCTCGCTTGAGGTTTTCTCTTCTAGGTGACTCCTGTTTGTGTCAAGTTGACTATATCTAGCCAGCATGGAGGTGTTATAGAATCACTTTCTTATATCCAAAAGAAAGGCCCTCAGACAAACTAGACCTTTGACTGAGGAATTTGGTGAAGTGCTTTGCTAGAGAGAAGTGAAGCTTCTCTTCCTACCACCTTTAGTCTCAGATGTTCGGCATTGATAAACAGGATGGACAGCAGTGATCTCTCCTTTTCCTCCCCAAGATAGTTGAAGTGCCAGCTCACAAGAGTGCCCTTGGCCTGCCTCCTAACCTGTTTTTATTGAAGCTGGGAGGGTGGTCCAGTCCTTTGCCTACCTTAGTCATAGTTACTGGGTATGTGGCTAGCTACTGCTTGGTGGTACAGTTGGCAAATTGGTAGAATTGCATGCTAAAGTTAATCATATGCCCTCCCATCTCATTCATAAGGGTAGGCAAGGCATGCCTGTATCTCTGAAACTCATGTGGCTCTCTGGGTGGTTAGTTCATGGAAACTCTTGCGAGATTTTTCAGGAGAATAGCTGTAAGCCTCTGGTTGGAAATTCTTATTCATTCATTCATCCATTCATACTCATTTATTTTCCTTCTGTGTCTTACTCTTTGTTTCTCTGCCTCCCTCTCTCAGGCTCTCTCTCCCTCTCTTAACTTCCCCCACCCCAACACACATACTAGAAGTTTTTGTGGCAGGTTGTTAGAACTGCTATAGCGAATATCATTTTCAAAGAAACCTTTCTGTGGTGACCTTTAATTTTATGATCTTTATCTCAACCTTGATCTTTCTAGAAGTCAATACTCTAGGCTATCATTGACTGGATTCCCTTTATAGGTTAGTATAATCTTCAGTGACCAGTAACCAAATAAATAAAGAATATGGAGAAGAGAAGTGGAACTGCTGTGGTAACTTCAATAGTGGAACTTGTGAGTGCGTAGCTTAGGACATGACACCACTGAAGTGAAGCGTCCGCCTATAGTTTTACCGAAGACTGTAGGGCTGTCACTGACACTGAGATGACACTGAGATGATAGTTGAGATTTTCCCTGTCTTTCCATGTGCTCAGTTAAACTTACTGTTAATAATAGTGCACCTGGGGTGGTGGTGTTGTCATCTCGTTTTTAAGAAAGGGCCTCATTTGTAGCTCAGGCTGGTCTGGAACTTGAGATTCTTCTGCCTCAGCCTTCCAAGTATAGTGTTAGAGGTGGGTGGCCAGCTTAACCTGAGGTCTCAGCTTGCTCCTCCCTCACTGGTTTCTCTTTAACTATAAGAAGCCACTCTACCTCTGAGGCTTGTCAGGGACAGCCCCGAGGGCCAGCGCCTGATTCCTAGGAGCTCGTTTGGCTTTGTCCCCTTGTGTTTGTCACATCTGGGCTTCAGTCAGAAGTAGGCTTCTGTAAGGATACGGTACTGGTCTTCAGGAGATCATTCGTGGCTCACCCACTTCTAAATGATACTTATCTCTATGTTGATGAATACCCTATTTCCTTTATTTCTCCTCCCATGAAAGCTCTCTTAATTCAGACACATTCTCCTTGTCCTTCACAGTTTGACAGCCAAGTTTCCCGTGGTATTATCCTATTTTGCTCTTCTTGGCGTTCATGTGGAAAACGTACCCCCTAATTTGCAGGTTTTACATCGTCTGCTGTGATGCTATCCTACAGGGGCCTTGGTACACTTGGACTGTGGTCACATCCATTTCAGTGATCGCAGGCAATCGTCTCTTGAACAAGCACATGGGTGTGGACTCTAGCATCCCTAGCAGCAGTATAGAGCAAGATCTTCAATCCACATTGGGTATTATCAGTTGTAACCATTACAGGTATCACTTAAACCCAGAAAGAGATGTAGTTTGTTTAAGGTGAGCCCACCATTAGTCTTCAGGGATCTAACTACTTATCATCAGAGGTGAGGCTTGTTACAGGGTTAGAGGTGTTAATGAGTTGTAGTAGTATCCGACCCTAGACTGTGTTCTAAAGATGTCGTGCTGGGAAGGAAATAGGTGGAGTTGGGAGCTTTACACATGCTAGTCGAGCAGGCGTTAACACTGAGCACATCACTAAGGGCCCGTGCTGATTTCTTCCATTACAGGTCAGTGGTGTTGTGTGGAAGCTTGCTCATCTCCATCAAGCTTTCTGTGGTACAGTAAAGGCCTGACTGAGAACAGTGTTTGCTGAATGCAGTGCTTGACTGTTCTACTTGAGAAACGTCAGTTTTAGGAATTTATAGAAAGGAAGTGACATCATACCCTCCCAACAGTGAGAGCCACCATGGCAGTGGCACATGTTTGCCATGCCTATGTTGAGCTCAAATAGTTCTCAGACAGTTAGCAGAAAGAACAGCAAAGATTTGCTTATTTGAGTCAAGGTCTGTCTATATAGCCCCAGACTGGCTTCAAATTAACAATTTTCCTATTTCCCCTTCCTGCTTGTTGGATTATAGGCATAGGCATGTCCACCATACCTGGATGAAAGGTTTTCTTTTCTAATGCATGAATTTGTTTATTCAGAAAGTTCTCTGCTTGAAGCTTGGGTGAATGAATCATTCATTCATAACTTATGAACATTAATGCTAGAAAAATAATGAGTTTGCATAGTCTTTATGAGTAAAAAAATGAGTTATTTAAAATATCACACGGAAGTCTCATTAGACTGCATTGATTTAACAAAATACTATTAGACTGGACAGTCTTTTTTTTTTGAAGATTTATTTATTATTACAATTAAGTACACAGTAGCTGTCTTCAGCCGCACCAAAAGAGGGTGTCAGATCTCATCATGGGTGGTTGTGAGCCACCATGTGGTTGCTGGGATTTGAACTCATGACCTTCAGAAGGTCAGTCAATGTTCTTACCCACTGAGCCATCTCTCCAGCCCATCATCTGAGAGGAGAGAACCTCAATTGAGAGCATTCCTCTCTAAGATTAGACTGTAGGCAAGCCTGTAGGGCATTTTCTTATTTTCTTTTTTCTTTTCTTTTCTTTTTTTTTTTCTTTCTTTGAGACAGGGTTTCTGTGTATAGCCCTGGCTATCCTGGAACTTACCCTGTAGACCAGGCTGGCCTTGAACTCAGAAATCCACCTGTCTCTGCCTCCCAAGTGCTGGGATTAAAGCCGTGTGCCACCACTGCCTGGACTGGGCAGTCTTTATCAACGAAATGTTATTTCTGACTACTCTGAGCGTTTGAGGATCTTGGGTTCAGTGTTTGGTGAGGAATATCCTCCCTGGTCCCAGAGGACACTGCCACAGTCCTCACTGGTTTGAAAGATGCATTTGTCTCCTTAGTGTCCAGTTCTTTTATTTCCTTTATAATGGTACTGGTGTACCATTCTTAAGGTAACATCCTGTAGAAGGCCTTCTCCCATAATACCATTACTTTGAGCATTGGATTTCAACAGGAAAATCTGAGGGATACAAACTTCCAGACCAAGGGCATATGCAAATGGCCTCATGGTGAATTTCTACATAAGTAAAAAGATTCTATTAGAGACCAGAAAGAGAGCAAACCCATCCCAAGTGCTGGGGTAGTCAATAAGTGTTCTAACACCATCTTGTGTTGTTGATGTGTTTCTGTGACAGCTCCTACACTTCTTGTGCTCTCCTGAAAGAGTATGACTTAATTAGAACCAATTGGTTGGGGCTGGAGAGTTGGCTTAGTGGTTAAGAGTTGTTACTCTTGCAGAGGATTGGGTTCAACGCCTAGTACCCACATTTCTGGCTCCTAACCATCTGTAACTCCAGCTCCCAGCAGATCTGATGTCCTCTCTTCTGGCTTTTCCCTGCATCAGGCAACCATGTGATGCATGCGCATGCAGTCAGCCAAAACACTCATAAACATTTTTTAAAATATCCTAATAGATAAAACAAATCTGTTAAATATTTTTGTCCATTAAATATGAACATAATTATAAACCTGTGAGTTCACATTCCCACGCCTTGGTATATGGGCCGCACACACGTGTGTGAGTTAACCAGGAGATGAGGAATGGTTGTCTCCACAGCACTGTTCATCAAACTTACCATCTCGTGCCAGAGCAACTGGTCGTCAGTGGAAGGAGAACGTGATCTGTGGCGGTCACACACTGCCAACTTCACAGCAGCCACGGAGAGCCAACTGCTGCAGCATTCAGAAAGCTCACAGGGGAGGGGCACTGCCGAGAAGGGCAACGGTGGCCTGGCATGTGCTTTCCATTTGTGTGAGACTTAAATGGCAGGGTAGTTTGTGCAGAGTGATGGTCGGCAGTGGGATTCAGGGTATTGTTCACTGAGAAGTATGGTGGAGGAGCTCCTTGGACTTTCTTTTTGTTTTCCCTCTTTCCCTCCTCCTTTGTTCCCTCTCCCCTCCCAGGCCCTGTTTCTCTCTTCTCCCTCTGCCTTCTCCTTTTCTTGCTTTCTCTCTCTTTCTTGACTTTTTTTCCTAGGCTAGACTCAGTCCTGGTCCTGCAGCCTCAGCCTCTGAGTATGAGAATCAATCACACTGACAGCTGCTTGAATTCTCGTTCTTTATCTGGGTGAGAGTTGAAGAGTCAGGTTCATGTCACAAATTGTGTCAAGCTAAGAATATCCTTTGTGTCCTTTTATATTCTGCACATTAGACATAATTATGTTTTTATTGTGTTTCTGCTGTGACTGGTTGAAAAGCTTGGGAAATAGAACTGAATAAAATGGCTTAAGATAGTTTGAAAGTAAAGATAGCTGATGAGGGGCAACTGTAATCTTTCATTTACACACAGAATAGATTCAGCATAAGATTGGAATAGATCTCACTTAGGTTATTCTCTTGCCACATCAATCTACATATGTACAAGTATGTTTGTGTGTGTACATGCATGTGAATGCAGGTGTATGTATGTGTTCATATTTGTATGTATGTGTGTGTGCATGTGTGTGTCTGTAAAGGTTATATTTCTGACTCAAGGTAGTTCCATTCTGCTTATGGGAGGAAAACAGTTCTATTAGCCTGTGAGAAGTTCGTAAAAGAATGTTAGCAACTTGCCCATATCTATTTAATTTCTGAAAGTTGGTACTTGTTTAATAAATCTTCAGTGAGTAAAGGGAACTCTATCCATGTGATGCTCATAAGGCCTTTTTTATTTTTATTTTAAATATTAAATATAATTACACAATTTTCCACTTTCCTCCCTCCATCTTCTCCATATACTCTGCCTCTGTGCCTAATTCTTTAAGATGCTTGTGAAAGCTTCATTGACACAGAGTGCTCTACTCTGATGGCAAAATTTGGTACTTCATAGGGGTCCCAGGGAATATCTCACTTTTCTTTTGCTTTCTTTCCTTTTCTTTGCTGACTCAGCCCTCTCTGTCATGGTCGTGATAAACTGTTGTGCTCTGTTTACTTCTCAGCTGCAGGTCTTTGGACTGTATTCTGGAGAAGAATTTCACGAGACGTTCGACTGTCCCATTAAAGTAAGTATTTAGCAAGCTTTCCCTCATGAAAGAGGGTTCTCCCCTAGATGAGGATGACTGTGGTAACAGAGACACTGCTCATCCTGTTCGTCCTGTTACACAAGTGTCTGTTAAGTTCTTGGTGTGCTGGTGCCACTTGAATGTCGAGACTGAGACCAGGGATTGTAACTTTGTAACTTTGGTCTGAGAGCTTTTATTTGAGTGGATTAAATCTCTCTCTCTCTCTCTCTCTCTCCCTCTCTCTCTCTCTCTCTCTCACACACACACACACACACACACACACACACACACACACACACACTTCCTGTTCTGACTAAGATGATAGGGCCAAAAACAATCATAATAAATTCTGAGGTAAAAGAAATCATGATTAGCTGATTTTTGTTGGTGGTGTGTTTGTTTTTGAGTGGTAACTTTATAGATTGAGTAATATATAACTGAGCTTTGATACTGATACTTTGATACAGAGGCAAGTATAGATGTGAACTGGCCTTCCATGTGGAAGCGCATGGAAGAAATGGAGAGGCCAGAAAGTTCCAACTATGTCCAGTAAGTGGCAGAAAGTCTTGCTTAGATGTGCATGGAAGACTAAAGAGGCAATAAAAGGCCAACTACAATAGGCCAGATCTTCAGACTAAGGAACTTAGCTTCCATCTCATAGGTCAGTGACTACACAGTAGAGATGGCAGGTCTGTTGGTAGGACACAGATCAGCTGGAGATATCTGTCATGCTAGAGTGTCTGCTGTACTCTCAAAGGAGACTATTTTCTACACGTGTTTATTCAAATATTGATTGAACAGTAGGAAAGGATAGATAAGATCTGACATGTGTTTTAGAAAGCTGACTTTGCCAGAGAGGAAGGGGATTTAAACAGGAGAGTCGCTGGGAAAGAGACAATTTAGAAGGCTGATGTAGTGTACTGAACAAAGCACTAAGGAGCTTAGTAAAGGGAGCAAGCTTGAGTGTTCAAGATGGGGAAATGGATTGAGACAGTTTTCAAGAGGTAGACATTGTAGCCTTAGTGCCAGTGGGCTGAATGACATTAAAGATGAAGGTGGAGAGAGTAAATCCTGTGTTCTGCTGTACGAAATCTTCCCAGTTGTATTAGCTAATAATTTGAGTGAAGGCATTGGGAAGTTGGTCAGAAATTTTAAGAGCTGGGCTGCATCTGGTGGCTTTACAGAAAGTTTAGGAATAGGTGTTGGCCTAGTTGGTGGAGATGTCCCTTAAAACACAGTTGGTAATTTGAGATGAGTTGAGAAGAAACCATTTTTAAGGATATTGGCTACTTCACAGCTACAGGGTGAAAAGAGAAGATTGATGTTGATAATCTGGAGCTCTCAAAGGACTGCAGTGAAAATAAAACCAGCCACTAGCCTGAGAGGTAGTTCTTAGGAAGGCTGGGCGAAATGCAGGCTGCTGACTGGAGCATCAAGAAGAGAGTGTTTCCAGAGAAAGGCGGCAGTGCTGTTTTAAAGGCAGCCTGCCCGCGGATCAGTGTCCAGGGCTTCAACCCGGCCTGTGAGCTTGCCGATAGTCTTAGTGAGGACAGCAGCCCTACTGAGTCCCAGAAGATGGAGTCGAAAGCACCAGGAAAGAGTCTTCAATCAAGACATTTGCTCAAAAAAGCGATGTCATCTGGCTGATACAAAGAAGGCCAGTGTGCAGACATAATGTCCATCGACATTTTGTTATGGTTAACCGAAGAGTAATGGGCAGAGAGTGAAGGCCAAAGGAAATAGTACTTGGCACAGGAGCACTGAGCAGTGAGATTGGCAGCTTAGGGAGGGATTGTCTGAGGCCTTCCCATGAGTGAGGCAGGCACTGAGAGGGAGGTTCAGCCCAGCTCGTGCAGGCTCAAGGAAGCATCTAGTGCACCAATGCTCCTGGCTTCTCTCGCTGAATCTATATAGGATGTGGAGGGGAAGGTGTTTGTAAAGGAGAGATGCTCATTATATGTTGTGAGAGAACCTGTAAGGCTCTTAGAGATTGAAAGAATGTGTGTTTCTGTGTTGGTAATTAGGATGGGTTAGGGCAGAGCTGAACAGAACATTGTACTAACAATATATCACAAAAATGATAGAATACCTGTCTACCCTGACAATGGCAGTGTAGAGAAATTATTAACCTGTCCAGTTGGAGGAAGGAAATATATTAGTTAATTATAGAAATGTAAAGTATATTCAACTGAAAGTGTGAGAAGGTTTTGATTTCATGGATAGTTGGAGATGAAAAAGGAAGAAGGGAGAAGCTCCTATACAAAGAGCTAGGTCTCAAAGGAGCTAGGCTGATTAGAGCTCTGGACTTTACTGCCTCTCCTCTCTCCCTCACCTTGTGTTCATGGTGTTATGTGGCATAAAGCACCAGCAGGAGCCGTATGGAGCAGCCCTGGAGAGGCCCGGTTATGATTGGGTTCTCGTGTGTACTCACAAATGGTTGAGACCTTGCACACTTCCGTAGTCCCTGCATGACTTTAGGAGAGGAGTCTGCCCAGCAAGCCCGGACTTAGCCAGAAGTGAAAAGCCCGCCCTTCATTCTTGTGCAGCTTTGATTTTGCTTCAGAGAAGACATTTTATCACACGAGAGCATCCTCATCAGTCGAGGTCTTACCTGAACTCACTATCCCTGCCAAGATCCGGTTTTTAGATCATGCTGACCATAATGGACAAGAGACTGTCACACACTTTCACCTGCCACTTTTAAACCTGGCTTGGGTACGTTTTCTTTTGTAGATCATTGCTGTACACCCACAGTTCGTGAGATCCAGTTGTAAGCAGTTTGTGACCGGTGGGAAAAAGGTAATGCTGTGTGTCTTTCCCGGGGTCTGTGGCGTGTGACAAATGATGTAATGACACTGAGACTTTGATCTCTAGGGTACTTGTAGCCCAAGTTGGCCACCTCCTTTGAAGTAGGGGACAGCTGACTGTGGAAAGAATGGCCTTTCCACAGAGAGGAGGCAGCATTTAAATGCAACAAAAAGTCATTGTATTAGGGATTGCCACTTATGCTCGTGACAAACTTGTAGGCTGAGGTAGGGAGAGGAGGGTTACTGCTGCTCTTCAGTGGCATGTTCATGTCGCGCTGAAGGATTTCGGTGCTACTCAAAACAGTGAGGAAGGCAAACGTCCTCAACATCTTTCTGTTTATAGAAATAATAAATCCTGAAATTAATAATCGTGGTGATTGTTTGTCAGTTGTTCTCTATTTTATTAGTCGTTGTTTTAAAATACCACTTTTAAAACAAACACTATCACATATTAGAAATGACAATATTACTTTGCATACAACCATTAAGAAAGAGGTAGTCTGAGTTATTTAGGTAGTGATGTAGCTGTGAGTTGAGAGCTTTGAGACCCTCTTTCCAAAGCATCCAGAATATTCTATGGTGTAAGTTACCTGTGCCCTCCTTCTGCTCTGATATGACATGGAGTAAAGTGGCAGGATAGAGTACTGCATATCCCTCTTCATTCTCAAGGCCATGTGGCAGACCCGGGGACCCACTCTGTGGCACAGAGGTCACAAGAGCTCTGATTTTTCTTAGTTCCCCTTTCTTTTCCTGCCCTGCAGAGTCCATCGTCACCATTTGGTTCTAGTCCTGTTCACACCATTCAAAATGAATATGCTGTTAGTAATGGGCTTAATTTGACTGTCCTTGCCTCAGACAAATAAACTACCTTCCTTGTGTTTGTCAACTTTGAGAAATAACTTTAAAACCCTTCTGATTTCATTATTGAACAGATTTTGGTGAGGAGATTTTGTTTGCATGAAATCACTTAGCTTTGATTGTGGCCTATGCGTTCTTTTAGAATTCAGTGAAGATAAAGAGTTAGTAATCTGCGGCCATTTTAAACATTACTTAAGAGAGGTTGCTTTCATTAATAGTTGAATTTCAAGAGTAGCTCAGAGATTGGTTGTTAGCTGAGGGCCTAGGCAAGTACTCAACAGCAGCTTATGTTGCAGCACAGGTTCTGCTCTGGAAACATTCTTAGCTCTCTTTAGGGGCCATTATAAATTCTCCTACATGTTAGGAGCTTCATGAAACATGAATGTGTCCTTTATACAGTATTGATTTGTTTCCTTGTATTCATTGAGTTTATTATGTAAATTTATACTTCATAAATAGTAAAATGTTACATTGTTTTCATAAACTCTGATGAGATATTTAGTTAAATGGTATTTTAAAAATTTGTTTGTTCGGTGTAGTTGTAGCAATCTGCAGAACATCTCTCTCTTCTGTGCACGCGGTGTATACTTTTAAAGACTGCCTGTGCTACATGGTTTTTGCATTATTGTGTTTTGTTGAAATAGTTGCATTTAATTGAAGATATAGTAGTATATCTTAATTGAAGTGTAGTAGTATTTACTTATTTATTACACGTTTTGATACAGTGTTCTTAGAATTAGGTATGTAGGCTAGATTGGCCTTGAATTTACAGAGAGCAGGTATCTGTCTCTACCTTGCAAGTGACGTGATTAAAGGCATGTACCACCATGTCAGGGTTATTAAATATATCTTGCTTTTAAAAATATTTTTTGTGTGTGGGTGCTTTGTTTAGATGTATTTCTATGTACCACTATCATATCTGGGCTAAGAAGTGTATCTTCCTTTTTAAAAAATATTTTATGTATATAGGTATTTTGCCTGCATGTGTATCTGTGTATGACATGCGTGCCTGGTGCCTTCGGAACCTAGAAGAAGGCATCTGATCCCTTGGAAATAGAGTTGCAAATCATATGGGTATTGAGATTCAAACTCATGTCCTCTGGAAGAATAGCCAGTATTCCTAACCAGTGAGCCATCTCTTCAGCACCTTAATTTTTTTCTTTAAGTAAGAAAAGACATTTATACCTGATGTTAAGTAGTTATTATTTTTTAACTTTTTGTTGATTCCTTCTGAACATCATGCATCCCAATTCCCATTCTTCTCCCTATCTTTTTCTATCTGCCCTTTACCCTTACAACCTACCACTCAAAAGAAATAATAATAAAAAAAAAAAACCAAACCAGAACAAAAGAACAAAACAACAACAGCAACACACATTCACACACACTCTCATCATGGAAGCTGTAGTGTGTCCAACAGTATACCCTTTTGTCCACACAGCTTTACATTACAGTGAGTCATTGGTCTAGTTTGAGGCCTCTGGCTTCTGCTACACTAACTGGATCCTCACCATGACTCCTCTCAGGTATCCTGTTGTTTCCCTGCATCAGGGAGTTCCAGCAAATTTGGATCTGTAGGACCAGTCCCTTCATGTGCTCCATATTGGGATGGATGAACTCAAAGCCCTGGATGGATCTGGGCCTGGGTAATTACTGAGTTAGTCAGCCTGCTCACTCTCCCATACCCACATCTTACCAGTGAGAACTCTCCAGCACTGCTCTGGCTGGTTCACCCAGTGCTGCAGCCCAGCAGGGAGCAAGGCCAGAACTCCAAAGCTCATACCCTTGGGGTTGGCTTCCCAGTGCTCCCTACACTAGGTCTAGCTCTATTGTACTGACCAGGCAAGGTGCAGAGCACAGTCTCCTGAATGCTACAACCAGTGAGGGGAGGACCAATTCGTCTGCCATAGGTGGCTAGGGGTGAGGGAGTTGAGGTGGGTAATTACTTTTACTTAGGTATACATGTACTATGTCTGGGTAAAGGCAAGTGCTCACAGAGGTCGGACGTCTTGATAAATACCCTGGAACTGGAGTTACAGGCAATTGTGAGCTATGTGATATGGGCGTCTTAAGCCAAACTCGTCCTCTGAAAAAAGCAGTTTGTGCTCTTAACCCTTAAGTCTTTTCTGCCCCCTTTTTATAACTTTCCTTCTGACAAATTCCCATGTATCTATCTACCCTGCCACCCTGTGGCTTCTCTGAGCATCTAGGCTTACAACAGTATCTTCCCCTCCAGTGACTACAAGCATTTCTGTGGTGTCCAGTGCCTTAGATTTTTATCTGTGGTCATCTTTGCAAATGAAACTGTCTCTCAGTCCCCCCTTTAAAAATCATAGCTTGCTCAATCATCACTCCCCACCTTTTTTGCTTTGTATTTCTTTACAATGCTTTTTCAATAGCTCTCCCATCCTCTCTCACCCACATCACCACACAAAGCCAGCATAGCTCTCTTGCACTTGGGGCAGCTCACTGGCACTCATCGCCACCAGTGCCAGCTATTCTGTGCTACCCAGTGTAGTAGCCTGCAAGGGATTAGGCAAGCTTTCCAGAGTGCCAGACCAGTAAGGAGTAGGGCCAGCTCTCTAGAGTGCCACAGCTAGTAAGGAGTGGGGCCAGTGCTTCAGAGCCCTTGGACATCAACATGGTCCCAGTCAGCAGGCCACACACCTTTGATGGTTCTGTGAGCCACAGACATTGACATAGACCCCCCATGCTGCGTGGCCACAGACCCAGATATGTCTCTTAGTGACAGCACGGGCCAGGGCTTCACCTGGCAGGATAGGATCAGGCTATTCCTTTCTACCCTCATATTTCCATTTTTCCTCTCTTTCTAATGCACAGACCATTCTGGTTCTCTTTCTTTCCCATTTCTCCACCCTATATTTGTACATCACAGTGGCTCTGCTGTGGCCTGGCCGTGCATTGGTGGCCCTTTGGGTATCTTCTGCCTGCCTATACCACTACTAGAACATGTTGTACTACTGGAATATGTTGGCAAACTTTTAAGAGTTATTAATCGAGTTATAGAAGTTTATAAACATTGAAAAATGAGGAAAGCAAAGACTGCATTGGTCTAAAAGCAATTCTTATTGCTTTAACTGGAGTTTTAAACTAGCACCATAAATTCACACAACAATTTGAAGACTCTAGCATTTAGTAATTATTGATAACCTTATAATAATCTTCTGTCATGGGCACCAAGAGCCTACTGAGTAAAGTAGGAAGCAGATGATGTAGAAGAAAAGAAAAATAAAGGCAAACACTGTGTAACTGAGAAATTAGAGTCAGAAATAACTTGACTTTCAAAAACCTAGAGAAGAGCTGCCCAAATAGAGGTGTGATATGCAACAGAAGAATGTTTTACCATGAGAACACCGATCTATTCTGTAGTCCTTTACACTATGTGCCAACTTCTATAAACAGGGATGAAGAGGCCAATAGGCTGGGGACCGGGAAAGCAGGCAGGAGAGCAAAGGTCTGCTATTAAGATTTGTGGGCTATTCGTAAGAATACTGTGACACTGTATTTAATATTTTAGATGTTTAAATATGTTTTAAAGATTTATTTGTTTGTTTGTTTATCTACTTATTTTATATACGGGTATTTTGTCTGCACACCAGAAGAGAGTGTCAGGTCCAATATAATCGCAGCTAAAAGATTTTGAGCCACCATGTGGATGCTGGGAATTGAACTCAGGACCTCTGGGAGAGCAGCCAGTTTTCTTAACAGCTGAGCCATCTCTCCAATCCCCAGTTGTTTAAATACTATTGTCTTAGTTACTGTGAAGAGACACCATGACCAAGTTTAAGGCTGGTGTATAGTTTTAGTGGTTTTAGAGGTTATCATCCTGATGGAAAGCGTGGCAGCATGCAGGTAGACACGG